>OZ007568.1:67724152-68016652 GCA_963931925.1 Onchidella celtica
ACAATCTACCCCGCTGCAACGAGGTTTATTTTTTTTTTTTTTTTTTGTTTGCTTATATGTTTGACATGCCATCAATACAGCAATGGACTTGTTTATGGAAATCAGCACTAAATTAATATTATTATTGTGAATGATTAATTTGCTCAAATTCCCTAGGGAAAGTAAAAGAGGGACTTTTGCATTTATGACGCTGGGTGTGATATGATTCTTGATCGACACGTTTGAGAATACTACCAATATTTTTGTGTTTCTGACGTCAAACATACGCGTGTTCAATACCCGATGGCCTCACGAGATGGCTGGTGAGATCGGACGAGGAAAAGAGAATTTGTACCATTCCTTGTCGTGTTCTTGACGTTAGCACAATTAGCGTCAGTGTCCCATGTGTAACAAACATTCAGTTCCACTGTTCAGGAAGAAATTCAAGTTTGCTCTAGTGTTTGCAATAGGTACAGTAATCATCATATTATAAAGGAAGTAAGGCCTCCAATATAATCATGCAAGGCTATTTAACCGCAGAGCCTTAAATTTTTCAAAATATCATTCCTACGGGGCCATGATTTAAAAGATCTGGAAGTCCTCTATATTTTTAATACTGTCGTTGATTCTGACCCACAACTGAGCTGAACATAAGAAAGTGTTCTGAGGCGGAAAAAAAGGCGCATGTTCTTCGAATAGAATTTAAAAACTATGGCTGGAAATTTCGTCATGCCCCTCAATTTACACATTGGTGATAGAAACTCAACTTTAAAAATCACGTTTTCACATTCCACGAGTCAGGGGCCAGCTAGTATTAATAAAAGAGGTCATCCCATGCTTCAAGACATGTGAAATTGAACGAATACCAACCAAATTTGGTTAACAAAATCATTTTGTTTTCTCGCCAAATGTCAGAGTCTTTAACATTACCTTCTAGCCTCTACTGGGAACGCCTGTATCTAAAACATTCAATTCTGAAGGTGTCCGTGGAATCGAAAGGATTGCGATCAATTTCTGTCTGAATAAATCCATTTTACCCACAGTTCCATATAACAAAGTAAATTATTGATTGGGGCAAAGTTGTGAGAAGCCATTGAAATTCATTTGTTTTCTTTTTTTTTTTTTTCATCAACAAACTGTTCAATAACGAATGAATAATGTAGGCTATGTCAATTATCAGTATCAATATTTCATTAAGAATTCGCCTTATCCGTTCTCCTTTTTGTTTTTTTCAGACATTTCCTGTCTTTCTAGAGCTACTGACGGAGAAACTGAAAGAAAGGCGAGATGTAATTTTTATTTTTTAATCATTTCCAATTCATTAAAATTGTTAATGAAGAAAATTGTAGATTATTACGTTAACGTAATCTGCTATGTTATCCTGCTAAGCGCGTAGGCCGGAACAGAGGGGGTTGGGCGAGCCAACTGGCACCAGCCTATGAGTTTGAGGGGGGGGGGGGCGACCCCCTGCCCCCTTCCATCGTGGGAGCAAAGTCAGGTATCGTTTGGCAAAGAATTTTGATAGTGTAAAACAGTGGTTCTCGAGTGTGGGTAATATTGCCCCCGGGGAGCGATTTTTATTTTGGAGGGGGGGCGGCGAAGAAAAGGGCGACAAGGGGGAGATAACATGAATAGAGAATTACTTGGGGGGGTGGGGGGTGCAAATACAGTACGGCCATTGAATTGTTCAACAGCCTGCTAGCCTAAAAAAGTTTGAGAAACATGGTGAAAAGAGAGTCATTGTGGACCTTTTAACACAAAATTTAATATTTAAACATTATTACAGATAAAATATGGGTAAATTTAGCACTCCTTATAAATGCACTTGGTGAGCAGTTTGCAATGGGGGCTTACATTCCCCATCTGACTTGGGCCAATTACCAGTTTGCACTGGCCTGTGAGTGCCCGAAAGGTCCACTGCCAGAGGCAGACCTACAGGGGTATCAGCTGGGGATTTAATGCCAAGCTTTGAAATTTCGATGAGGCGCCGACGGAAATGTGACCTTAAGTGTCAGCCATCTCTCGGAATCACGTCCGACCCTAACAATCTTTGTCACTGGGAGCACAATCCCCCCGTCAAGACACCTTAGAACACCCCGGTATTTACAAAACAAACTCACTAATTGGGGCTACCTGGAGAAGGTAGCAACGTCTCGATTAACCAACCTATTTCTTTCCCGTGTTCTCTCCAATTCATTTCCCAGCCAAGGAGTGGAGCACTGGTAGATAAGCAGCGGTTAGGGAAGGCGTTCTGCAACTGATTAATAGAAACAGATGGCCCCCCAACCCTGCGAAGAATTGCTTCCTAACCCTCTGTTTATGTCTCTATTTCGGGAATGCTGATTGGGGGAATGCCCAGGCGTTCTGACCTAATGTAACCCCCCCCCCCCTTTACCCACAGGTAATTCCCAGCCACTGGTGGGGCACTGCAGCACTCGTACAATGAACTCATGGGTGTGATTAGATCGTTCATTATTAAAATGATGACAAGGATGACCTGTATGTTAAAGTAAACAATATCGACCAGGCATTACGTAATCGGACATATGGACAGTTTCTTGTAAGAATTTTTTTTTTTTTTGGGGGGGGGGGGGATAAAATTCTAATATATTCCCAGGGGGAAAAAAATGGCAGATCTAAATTGAAGTTACCATATTTCACGCAAGTCCTTGTCTTAGCCTTCATCGCAATTTACGCTTTAGTTTTTAAGCACTCCTTTGCTCCTTCTGTGTCATTTCCAGAGCTGTATGTAACCTGTAACCTTTGTTCTCAGTGGAGCTTTTAACCTGAACGTGATTATTTTCCTTCTGCATTCCATTGTATCATATTACGCTATGGGCAGTAATCTGTGTCAGGCTGAAGACACATTATTCTATTGGCGGTCAGTTAAGGATTCTACCTTAAGAACTCGTTATGAAACAAGCATTGGTACCGAACTAAATTAAGAATGAGTGCGTGCTGTAATTGGCATTTGTTTCTTTTACATGTGAAAACTACATCTTTTTTTTCACCTAAACCAAAAAAAAACCAAAAAACAACCAGACAAACAAATAAACGATGTTCAAGTTCACCTAAACAATGATTCTAAGGGCAATTATCTGCAGAATTTGGCGCCCATGGCTCCATTACTCGCAATCCGAGACACCTGGCCTCATCAATCAATAAACTGTTGAGGGCTAAACTGCAGAGACACGACAACTGATGTTGACAAAAGCTTGATTACGACAAGAGAAATGATAAGTGGCTGTACGTTATTAACTGTCTTATCTCAAAAGTGATTTCAGGGATTCCATTACATTTCAGTCTCTCTTATTTCTCACTCTGCTGATACCAAAATCAGTAGAAGGATGAAACAAACAAGCTCCTATAAGCTAAGAAATGTTTACAAATTAATCTAAGTTGCCTTTGCTTAAATAAATATGACAATACGAATTTTGGGTAAGATTCAACTATGCCGAACTAAGGCCCCGTAATTGATGTGAACCATTCCTTACCGTATAATGATTATACAGATTTTGAAATATTACGGAAAGCGTTCAGTAGGTCCTGACCACCCAGTCGAAGTATTAAAAGAGTTAGTTTTTTGTTTTTAATCTCTGACTTCTTCCTTATCCCTACCCTAACCCTTTTCATAACCTAATTAAATCCTTACCTTAAACCTATTACTAGCTGTTTCCGTACCCCTAACCCTAAGCGTAAGAGACCAAAGTGGTCCGAACATAAGGATCTCTTTCCCCCTGATATAACCCTCATTAACACAAACGTAAGAAAAAACGTAGCCCGAATTTTGTTACCAACGCGTTGCCACTTTCCGAATAGATTATTGTGGTCATGACGCCGAGACAAAGGGGCCAGTTAGCTGAACCTAACTCTAACCCTTGCCATTAGCCTAAAACACTCCAAATAACAGCGCCCTGTGGCCAGATTGTTCTTGCATAAATATTCCAAAGTGCGGGGGTATACGGATGTCCACAAGGACATGACTTTACGAAAGACCATGGGAGGAGCCGAGGGAAGGGGACAGCTGCCTCCTTGATCAATGAGTCCTGTATGAGGACGTTTCGATAGTTAAAGCCGAACTCTGCAATATAATGCTGAATGGATGAAAAGGTGCAATCACGGCAATACTGACAGCAGATAAATTCTGAAGTCTTCCCCTCAAAATAAGGACTGAAAAATTTTCATGTGTATGGAAACATGGAAACTCTCTGTCTTTTTATTTGATGGATTTTTTCCATTTCCGTAGATGTTGCTGTTTCTGTTTCCTACACATGAAAATACAGCTTAGCGTGTAGCTCTTGGCGACTGATGTCTAATATGAACATTTGGAATTACCATAGTCTTAAAATCTGTCTATATTTATTATGTTTTCAAGGTTCCACCAAGAGCAGTGAAAGCACAAGGAAACAATGCTGATATAGCCCAGATTTCCCCGGCGTGTGAAGTGGAAAGCTCATGTTAATAGAAGTTCTGCTGGCTAACAGGATAACACCAGGTGTGCTTACTTAAGGCGCGCAGTCTCCTTCTATTCGATTATTGATGGACACCAATAACAAACCGCCTTTTCCTTTGCCCCACAAGAGACAGTTCCTCACCCTTATCACAAAAACAGACTACGTTTACACAAGCAAACGGCGAGCGATGAGTTAGCATTAAAAAAAAAAAAGGACTTGTTCAAATAATGCTGAAAGAAACGGAGGCTTGTTTCGTTGAAGATTGTTACTTTTAACATAATATGATAATATAAAATATTCAGTAGATTACCTTCGTAAGGTACAGCCATTACTCTGATGGCAAACTAGCAATAAACAAAATTTGGCTTGTTCACAGTGACAAATGAAATTAAAAGTCAAACCATTGCCTTGAACCACATTCGCAACAGAAATCCACCAGGAAAAAAAAACAACAACGAGACTTCCATGAGATAATAAAATGAAGCCTGTTTTGACCATTGAGAACAAGAATAAGTCCAGGGGTGTTAATGCAGTAAGAAGTGAGACATTGTTGCATCTTTTCATTTTGTTCTATCATTAGAGAAATTGTAGTTGGCGTGATGGAAGATTATGGAAACCCTAGTAAACAAAGGGCAGTTAACCCTATACATTTCAGATATATCGATTTCCATGTCTGGGGTAGTTAAATACAACAAAAAAAGGCATTGCATCATGCAAAATGAATAAACAGTATAGCGTATCGTTTACGTGCGTGGTAAAAAGGATCTCAAAATGCTCGTGGAATTAAAATCAAGTGTCTGCAGTTAAACTGTCGCCAAATACTCAATGCTAAAGAAATAGAGAGGATGCTGCCAGTTGCAGTTTAACTGTACATAGTACAGATATTCCGCATTAACAGGTGTATATCAGTACTTCTACCAAAGTTTATGAAAAAGATGCTCAGTTACGTTGGGTGGATTTTAAAACAAAATGGATACACGAAAGAGGACTAGAAAAGAACGCGACAGTCAGAAAGACAGACAGAGATAGAGAGACGGACAGACAGAGAGACAGACAGACAGACAGAGAGACAGACAGACAGACAGACAGATAGATAGATAGATAGATAGATAGATAGATAGATAGATAGATAGATAGATAGATAGATAGATAGATAGATAGATAGATAGATTGATAGATAGATTTCAGCCTAGCTCAGTTGTGCGATTGGTATCACATTTTCCGAATGACAGATTCAATCTGAACCCGATACTTTGCAAGAAAACATAATAGTTATTATTTCAGTCAGATGAATCAAAGACAACCACGGATAGGACAGTATTTGAACTTGACCAGAACTGTGACATAGATGAAGCATAAAGGCTTGAGAAACTTGATTTTTGTATTTTATTATATATTATTAGGTCAGTGATCTGAGATTATTATTTTATTTTTCTCAAGGGTGTTCTACTGCTGAGGTTATATCTGTATCAATTGAGGAAAAATGTTTCAATACTTATAAAAATAAACAATGATTATGAAAAATTGATGAAAATGGGCCATTTATAGCTTTAAATTATGCTGTTATTTTCTCCCCAAGGAAACACTAAATCCAGAATTCATTATTAGAATGAGTCTCTAGAAACAAATTAATACCAGTCTTGCGTAAGAAAATCATCTAAGGCAATCCACTCTTTTCTCATATTGATGTTCTGGAACAGTCTGTGTAAATGCCAAGTGTTGAGTATCTGTGCCAAATGTTCTATTCAGTTTTAATCTTTCTTTGCTAATTTGAGAATTTGTGCCTCAGGGTAGTACCTGCCGTATAGGATTACAGCAAGTTCATGGCCTTTATTCGTATTCTTGTTCGAGAATAAGGGAAGTTCATTGGTTGTTTTGTGTTTTTTTTATTGTTGTTATTGTGTGTTAGGGTCTTTGTATGGGATCTCTGCCCTAGATATTTACACCTTTGTTTTTCTTGTTTTTATTTTTCTCGTCTTTGTTTTGCTTCTCGGTGTTTCTGTTCTCTTCTTGGCTTTCGTGGCCCTGAAAGGGTCTTCCCAGTGGGTTGTCTTTCCTTGTCATAGTCTTAGCCTTCATTTGGTTCCAGATGTTTCTCTTCTCTTCCTGGTTTTCCTGGCTCTTAAAACTGCTTCTCGTTGTTGTTTCGTTTAATTTGCTCTTACATTAGTTGCCCTAAATAATAAATTTTCAGAAAGTGCATGTTGCAGTAAAACTTTTCACCACCTCGATTTTGTTGAAGTTTGATACAGAATGTGCTAAATTTGTTTAATCTGGATGTTTATAAACAGACAGCTTTCATAAATGTATGTAAAGAAAAACTCAACACATGGGAATTTTCTGAAAAGTAAATAATTTCAAATTCAGTTGATATTATTCATTAATGTCCTTGTATGAGAGAGTTTAGCGGGGTGGGGGGAGGTGGGGGGGGGGGGCTTGAAGAGAAAGATGAAAATGTTAAGTGGAAGAGGCATCCATATAATCATGTTCTTTCCTTGTGGAAGTTCCCGTAATTATGGACATTTGAAAGGTTATCTGCCGGTTTGTTCCGTGCGTCACTCCAGTATCATCTTACCCAGAACATCACATCTGCAATAATGACACCTGTACAAGCAGTATTGTTTGAGTATATAACGAGACGAAAGAAACTATAGAATATAAAATGAGTTCAACACAATTAGTTTTGGGCTTAAGCTGTGTTTTCGTACGTGTGTGCGGAAATTGCAATAGAAACGTCAAAAACTCTTCAAGTAGTGACACGGAAGAATGGAACATATAGAAACAGTCTTTCTTTTACCTACTTGATGGATTTTTGACATTTCCAATGCCGTTCCAATTCCGTACACAATGAAAACACGGCTTTAAGGTGGTTAAAAACGGCAACGGAATAGTAAAAAAAAAAAAAAAAAACCTGAAGTGTGAAATAGAGAGAATGTTTTCATATGGTACGGAACGTTTCAGTACACATGGAAACACTCTTGTCTCTTTACTAATAGATGGATTGTTGACGTTTCCGTTTCCGTACCCATGAAAACACAGCTTTATTCATGAAATCTAGTCCTAACATGTTCAACTATCGTCAGAGAATTTGTCTAAAAGGTGGCCTTTTATTTCGCTGAACCTTTGCAAGTTTTATAGGTACTTTTCAATAGGTTGTATTGACTGTAACACATAATTATATAGGCCATTTATGCTACCAACCCTATACTGTTCATCGTGCCTACTCACCAGACATTAATCATCTACTGCCCAGAGATCTATATTTAAAACAAGTCACCCAGTCTCAATAGTTTCTATTTTAATACACTGATACACTCTATCTGATCCAGAAATACATTTCTTGTGATTAATATCAGCTATGGGTTTTTTAAAAAATTATTTGACGATTCCAAACCGTGTTTTGCACAGTTCAGAAATTTTCGAAATGACAATTCTAATCTGGGCGCTGAAAGTTTAAAGTATGTCCATCGGCTCTGTGAGCAGGCCATTACTGAGAAAATTAACAGGGTCCAAACGTAACAACAACATGTGTACAAATAGCAGGCTCTTTACATGGAGGTCAGAAATTAAATCAGCCACACATCTTTTTATCTACCTATCGTTTATTCAGCTGAATTCATCTCATTAAGGTTGTTTTTTTTTAACTTTTCTGCAAGTCAGGATGAAGTTGCTACCATGTTTTTAATAATTAATCGAACAAATAACTTTTTAATTTACTTGCATAAATGATGGTTGATTGATCTGGAGCTCATCTCGAACGCTCAGTATTCATAGCATTTTTTTGTCTTTCAAAACGTTGCAATTTCCAGATAATTACTCATTAGCAATCATTTCCTGTCCACCTTCTTCCTTGTCTTTCCTTTATTTCTCTCTTTCTCTTTCTCTCGGTTTCCTCTTCACACACCTCCATAAACTCTGTCGCTGAGTGCTGAGCATGCGAGAAGTATGGGTAAGTATTGCATTTTGTACATGTCCTGATCATCTTGAAGAATTATCCTGGGTTGTTTTTTTTTTTCATGTCTTCGGGCATTCTCGTCAGATTTTCATTTGGGTATTCTAACAAACTGCTGAATGGACAGTATGGCAGAAAAGAAAACTTTACAGAACCATGCCTCGTAATCCAAGGTCAGTGTTTTCCAACGGGGAGGGGGGGGGGAGTGGGCACGCCCCATGGCTAGTGGTGGGACTTCAGAATGGGGCGTAGGAATATTATACTGTACTAGCTGAGGTCCCCGGCCCTGCCCGGGATAAATCGGTTTGAATATTGGTTTCAGTTCTGGGTGGTTATTATGGACCTGCTTCATCTGGCCTGTTACTAATTGTTTATTTTATTTTTGTTTGTTTGTTTTTAAATAAGTCTTACTGCTCTGGCTTGCTCATGATGAGTCATGTTAAAAAAAAAAATCAGCGTGTGGACAGATTAAACTTTACAAGTCAGTTTCTCTCAGATAACCAACAATGAGAGGGTGTACCCATAACAATTATAAAAAACACACACACAAAAAAAAACATGCTAAAGAACTAAGGGAAAGTTGGTTTTGCCCTAGACCCTTTAAGATCCAGGAGCTGGTGTGTGTGTGTGTGTGTGTGTGTGTTGTGTGTGTGTACGCGCGCGTGTGTGTGTGTGTGTGTGTGTGTGTGGGAGAGAGAGAGAGAAAGAGAGAGAGAGAGAGGCATAATTATAATAATATATGTAAATCATAGCCCGAAATGTAGCAAATGATCTGGATAGCCAAGAAGAAGAACATCTTAACCTACAAGCTTGGTTGTACTCACTCAGTCAAGCATATATATCTATCTAAAAATCAAAAGAGCCGTAGCCTAGTTATTCAGAGGTTTGAGCACAGCTGGATTGTGCATTCCAGAGCTTTTTCAAACAAAAATGTATAAATTCCTACGGCTACAGGTCAATCTCTCACCTAGTGAATCTAGATTCTAGATCTATAGTCAATGCACTAGGTGCAGTCAGCACGTTGATGCGGTCAATATTTGTTTTTCCATACAGTTTCATTGACCAGTGTTTTTGTGACTAATCCACGTTTTGTGACGTTCTTACCAGTAGATCACAAGATCACATAGCATATGACTGCTGTTTAAGCTTGTATTTTGCCCTGGATAACTTTCCCAAGTTTTATGTTCGCACAACTTCCATCTTGAGTTCAAAGGTAAATATGTGACCCTACAGATTTCTCCATTTAGTGGTCTGGTGTAAGCTCACAGAAGTGCTCTGGACATTCTACTTCGGGTGGATTTTCATTAATAAAATGTTTTCAGGGGATTATGAGCATGATTATGCACATATGGTACTGACTGCACCGACATGCATTCATCTGACACCTTGCATGAGGTGCGGTCACTGGTAATTGCATTGTGACATCAGTGTTGCATGTGTATCAACTGTGATCACTAGCACCATTATTATTTATTATTAATATGATTACATGATGTATTCAAAACAGGAGTTCAAAAGAGCCAGTGCACACCAGCTAATAGTAAACAACTGAATTTAATGAGAAACAAAGAATAATAATAATTGTGGTAAAATCCAAATGCATAGGCTATTAAGGTCTAGTTTTATAGTAAATCCATTGACTTAAATTGAATTAGAACAGTTCTCCCTCCTTTTAAAGCAGGAAAGAAAGAAGGTAGAGAAGAAACAGAAGGTACAAGAGCAGAGGAAAAGAAAGAAGGAGTTAGCAGAGGAAAAGGAAAGGGAAGGTAGAAAGCAGAAGCTGTAGTGCACGGATGTGTAAAAGCTGAGGCGCAGTCCATGCTTCCCCTATATAAGATGGCGACTATTGCCTTCTAATGCGGACGCATGAAATCAGCTGTACGGACTCCAGTGTTATTAATAGCTCCATGCACCCTGCGCATCCCGTACAACAGCATGATTTGCGCACGGGTTAGTGTGTTTTGATGTGTTTTGATAGTGAACACATCGCATGGAAGTGATAACGAAACCTTAAAATGGCGAACCATGACTCGAAATAGATCTAAATCATGGCGAAACAATAAATTTCCAATAAAAAAAAACTACACCGATTTGACTTCTATTAAAAACTGTGCCCTCTTACATCCATTCTGATGTACCATATAAAATTTGAAGTCGAGTGTTGAGTGGTTCAGAAGCCTTTTGCAACCAAAAATCTCAAGTCCACAAGTAGTTATATATAGTATAGATAATAACTTCCTCCGATCATGGCAGTGTGGCGGGGAGGGGTGGGGGGGGGGGAGGGGCACGCTTTTGGTTGTTGTTGTTTTTTTTTAAATTGAAGTGGGGCGTGGGACAAGAAAAGTTGAGAAACACTGTTGAAGGTGATTAAAAAGAATACTTATGAACTAATAGAAATCATATATGAATACCAGCGTACACAGCAAACTGTAAAATAGACTATGCAAGATAAGAACTGTTAGGTAAAGAGTTAGGATAAAATTCCGAGTCTATTCAAATGTTTATGGGTCATGTGTGCAAACGAGGCTTTGAGTGCAAGGGCTCCGATGCTATAATAGACCAAAGCAAAGTTTTTGCAGGATCGTCTCGCATTCACTGCAAAAAAAATTTTTAATGCTGTGAATCTTTTGACTACGCGGTACAAACAACCCCTGCTTGAAAATAGTCGATTCTGCTCTACAATACAGCCCTGCTTTAGATTATAAGACCCATGCTGGATTCAGTCCTAAAGCTGTGTTTTCATGTGTACGGAAATGGAAACGGCAACGGCAGCGGAAACTTCAAAACTCCGTCAAGTAGTAAAAAAGGAAGAATGTTTCCATGTGTGCGGAATCGGCCTTTCGATATAGATGAAAACATACCTTTCTACTGCATTACGTGAAGGTTTTCTGACGTTTCCGTTTGCGTTTCAGTACACATGAAAACCCAGCTTAATTCATAGACTAAGGTCAACAAATCTACTTGAGTGAAATACCCATTTATCAAATCTTCCCACCCTGATTGCCTGTGGCAAAGAAGGAAATTTATTCGATGACTGCTTGTGCTCACGTAAATCCAAAGTGTTGGCATTTAAACATTTATTGTTGTTTTAGATATATAGCCATCTTATACCTCATTCATAGCCCTTGACATTTTTATGGAATCTTTGAATGGCAACTTCTCTCACTATGAGAATAGTTTGATTAGATTGAGAATAACAGTGGCGACGCTGATTTTATCACCAAAAAATTGAGACAGAACATAAAGTTTTATAAATTTTTAACCATGTTATCATGAAGTTTTATATGCTTGAATGTTCACCCTCGAGCTCTATTATATCATGCCGTTTTATTCGTAGATGTAAGTAATAAAACAACGGCAATAGAATTTTATAGGTACTTCATTATTTTGTTTGTTTGTTGTTGTTGTTTAGTATATTATTTTGTAAACATAATAAAGGACAAAAGATGTGCCATCTTAACTCATTATTAATGTATTATATTTTTTAACGTAGCTAACTGAAGAATAACAATACCTTTGCTTATATTTTACGGAAAATCTGCGTTAGTTAAGCTCAGACGTAAGAGAGTGACGAACAGATGGCCAGGAGCTGTTCCATGTTTTATCTCAAAGACAACATTTATTGCAGAGTTTTGGCTTGTAAACACAGCAGATCACAGTTTTCTGGCAGTTCCATAGTTCCAACTATTTGTGCATTTATCTAACCGGCACGCGATAACATATTTTGGCAGAGTCTATTTGGGCCATGCAGCCAAATTACTCGCGGCAATTTTTCTTTTTCTTTTTTTTTTTTGTGACCACTTTGTGTCCAATTTCTGAAACCATTCGGATTCTAGTCTGCTTTGGTTTTAGTGGGAGATGTGGTCGCTGAAGTTTGGCCCATAGACCCTTTGAGTCAACTCTGTTTTGCCTCTGTTCAGTGAACTACGGACCTCACGCCATAGTGAGACTGAAGCAAATCCGACTCTTTAGCTGATTCATAAAACGTTTAAGTGTGAGTCAAACGCCTGTCAAAGTGTGTTTTAACGCGAACAGATTCAGTGCGCTACGACTCGCTCTGTGATAGATGCCAACGCAAACCGTGTTGTACATGTATGGACAACAAGCCAAGTTTAACCTCAACTTTTGTCCTAACCTTAATCCCTAAAGCTTTCCGGGAAATCCACTTCACAAATCAAGCCCTGTTGGGTCTCATGGCCGAAACAGTGCCCCCCCCCCCCCACCCCCGCACCACCACTACTACCACCACACCAGAACATATTTTTACTTCGTGACTATAAGTAACACTAAAAATGGCTTAATATAGTTTTGCAAAATTCAGACTACTTTCATTCTGAGTTTGAGTTGAAGGCTAATTTGACCAGATGAACAGTTTCTTTAATTTTCAAATCAAGAGCTTGTTCGTCTTTCAACTTCTTGAATGTATGATACAGTTTTCATTGGACTTTAAATACCGTAAACTATTTTCTGTTAGCTAACTGCCTATGGTAAATACATGTACCTCTTAACATTAATCAAATTTCTATTAGCTTTCAATTTAGATAACCACTTTCTAATGATTAATTGATTGCTAATATTTACTAAAAGCAAATATTATTACCAAAAAAAAAAAAAAGTCTATTTTATCACATTCAGGGATGTTGTTATAGCTAATCAGTTATTGATTTTGTTTAGATTGCGAGATAACCGGGTCTACCGATAAAGAAATCCATGGAAGGTCCGACAGCCCATTAGCGATTAAAGGAAGAAAAACGAAAGTTCCAGTCCTGCGTGAATGTGGCATGGGTTGGTTTATCTCTCATGCCAAATGAGAGGCCGAAATACAGCCATCTTTATTCAGCTGTCCAGGGCGTAAACCATTCTAATCTAATGGTGTGTGTGACAGGTAAGGTAAAACCACGCGGACAGGTGAGAGCATGGGGTTCAGGGAACGGCATAGTCCCATACCGTCAGTGGATCTGATAAAGAAAATCTTCAAGGACAGAGAGCCTTGAAATCTATAAAATGGCGTCTGTGTGGGGCATCTGTAGGACTCGGGTGACACGTTGGTCTAGAGCCAAGGTGCTCGCCCCCTCCCCCCCACCCCCCATGCCGAAGGTACCGGGTTAGATCCCCTGTCGGTGCAGGCATGATGCAATATTTTTTCGGGGTGAGGAGGGAGTGGGTTTCCTGTCCCTGATCCTCTGCTATGTAGGATCGAGCGCCTAGTCTTCTCGGATAACCACGAAAAACTACGAGGGCTCTTGTGCTTTTTTGCGCACGCTAAAGATACCTTGGCAGTTGGAAGTCGAGAAGAGCAGGCCAAATAAGGCCCCCGGGCAAAAAAAAACAACTAATCCCTAGTACAAAAACACACAGAAACAAGAACAACAACCAACAAAAAAAAAACAACTAATCCCTAGTACAAAAACACACAGAAACAAGAACAACAACCAACAAAAAAAAAACAACTAATCCCTAGTACAAAAACACACAGAAACAAGAACAACAACCAACAAAAAAAAAACAAACTAATCCCTAGTACAAAAACACACAGAAACAAGAACAACAACCAACAAAAAAAAAACAAACTAATCCCTAGTACAAAAACACACAGAAACAAGAACAACAACCAACAAACAAACAAAAAAAAATGAAAACAAGTACAGTGAGATATAAATGACAATAGCAGCGAAACCTCCTAAAATAAAGACCTAAATGCGCATCTGCAAGATTCAGGATGCAACATCATTACATGAAAATTATGGAAGGGATATTTTAACCCTCAGATACCCAAAGTACTATTACGAAACACTTAAATGAATACCCAATGTTCTAAATTGATTAAAAATAATAAAAGAAAATTACGAAAATATTTTATTTCTTATGTTGGACTGCCAGTGACAAAATTTTACTTTTGATTGCAATCTAGTGCTGGTTTCAAATACTGATATTCTTTAATTAAACAAGGCATAAACTAATCCATAATTTCGGAGCATGTACATGCGCTGCAGTCATTTTGTTGTTGTTTTTCATAATTTAGGCGAAAGAATGTACATACTCACTGAATATGGGAGACAGGTGCACATTGCAGTGTCCATAAGAATATGAAATTAAGGCACTACTGCAACACGGAGGCATGTTTGCCTGCATGTGTGTTGCCTGAAACTTCAGCAAATTTGCTAACATCTCCGGTTAACACTGGGAGCGCACTTGCGACTTTGTTGTGTTACAGCTGTGACGTAGTCATGTCGCATTTTTGTTGTTGTTGTTTTTAAATCTAGGCTAATGAATGGAGATGTTGGCATAATTCAAGACATAGGCAGACATAGGCAAAGTTCAGAGTCGATAGGAATATAATGGAACTCAGACATGACCGCAACACGATAGCAAGTAGCAAGAGAGCGCCTAGCTGAACTGTAAACAACGAACCGCTGGCTCACACGTGTGATGGTAAAACAAATCCAGGGACGATAACCGGATCTCATCCACGCAATGCAGACATAGAGTTAATTATTGATGAACCGGGTGGAACTTGTTACACAACAGTGACCTGGAACTTGCGATTTGTGTGGATCGGGCCTGGGCTACCAATTAAAACATCATCACGCCAGGGTGTCAGCTTGAAACATGTTTCCAGAACTTGCATTGCAATAATCAGTTCCGTGCCTTTAAAACAAACACTGAAGCGATAAAACGTGGAATATTAATGTTCAAATAACGAGGCCGAAAACGAAGGATGAAACTGGGATATAAACAGTGCATGGCGGACCCACATTTTTGGGATCATGAAGTTTGGAATGTTTGGGGATCTTTCCCAAGCAGCAACAATAGGGCAACATCCAAAATTCACTCATCAGAAAAGAGTTTCTTCAGGGCCCTTCCGTGATTCGGGGACCCTGAAGCTTAGACTTCGTAAGTTTCATAGTTAGTAGATCTGCCACTGGAGATATATACACTGTTGTAGCCTTAATAGGTCAAAAGTTCTTTCAAAACAGCTTTGATTAGCTATGACTCAAGTCCAATGTTCTCTCAGGTGACTGTCACGTTAACTGTTGGTCTGTGTCACAGATCTCTTGAAAACTGCCCTTTTCTCGCAACGGAAAAAAAGAAGTTATTGACCGATCGCTCACTGGCTCTAAATATTACATCACTGTGTAATCAATACATTGGAGAGTGTGTGTATTGATTCACAATCTCCATATTCATTTAGTGGTCTTGTCCCAGCATCCTCTCCTCCCCCTTATTATGCGGAAAATGAGATATGAAAGAGTAAAACACTCCTTGCCTCTACAGCGGTGAGGAGCGGAGCGGAACGGATACTTGCTGTGGACAAGTATACAGAGGCAAAGGCTGTTTTTACGTTTTCATCATTATATCATTTTCCTTAAAATAGCGGAGGGGAGCGGACCACTAACGTTCTCGTTCCCTTTTCTTTCTGCTTTTATTGTGGGAAGATTTTACTAAGTCATACAGGTCTGGTCGTTTAGCCGCTCAAGCAGAATTCCTAGTGTTTGCAATATGGAACTTGTAAGACACACTTTCAAAGATCTAATCGTGGCGTTCAAAAGAAAAAAATGTAAAAAGTGTTTTGTTATTTTTCAACCAAGGGAGTCTTGAAGGGAACGAAGGCTATTTGCTTGGACATATGGGCAATCTTTGCCATGCCTTTCATTCTACTGTAATTTTTATAAAACCCTATCCTCTCTAAGAGGTGAAACAGACCAGGGCTGATGTAGGCGCCAAACCGGTGGCTTGCAGCGCATACATTTTGCTTCACACTAGCGCAAAAAGCACTGCCCGCTGCACCCAGCTGGGTCGCGGTGTGGGCAGTGCCAGTTGTGTTAATGTGAAGTAAAATTTATCGGCGGCGAGCCACCGGTCTGGGGCCTACGCCAGCCTTGTTCTGTTTCACCCCTAAATGCCAGGTTGTGACACACTTGTGTGTTCCATGTCATTACATCTACACTTGCACGACTTTTTTCACTTTCATCTGCCACAGTTCAGTTGAATCTGTCTGTCTGTCTGTCTGTCTGTCTCTCTCTCTCTCTCTCTTTCAATCTCCCACCTTCTCCAGTTTCCCAGATATGTACTTTATTCTCTTCTAAATGTCACTCCAAGGATGCGATGGAAATGGCATTTCAGGGTGTCTAATTTCCTATCCAATCTAACGTACTCAGTGACACTGAAGGATGAATACAATTTACGTCAGCGTTCTGCCACATAATCCAACAGCCTACTTCAGGTTTATTGTAATCATTTCCTAACACACCTTCAACCTGAAAATATCAAATTTAAAAACTATGATTCAGAAACCGAGCAGCTGTTTTTTTCTGCAAGTAAGTCTACAGTGTCGGAATATTTAAGAAACAAAACAAAACCACACACACGCACATACACACACCCACGCACGCACGCACACAGACACACACACACACAGACAACCTGCGGTGGTCGCAGCAGGGCCTGGGAGGAAGATAAAATATGGAGAAAAAAATGCTTGTTTGACTCCAACGCTAGGCTTTGGATTTTTTATTTTTTTTTGGTACCATAATTATTTTATCTACAATGTAGGACTACTTCATTTCGAATTCTTAGAGTGGCTTGATCTAATCCTGAAAGGAATAATGCATGACAGACTTTTAACTCTGAAAGGAATGTGTGATAGACTTCTAACTCTGAAAAGAATGTGTGATAGACTTCTAACTCTGAAAGGAATGTGTGATAGTCTTCTAACTCTGAAAGGTATGTGTGATAGACTTCTAACTCTGAAAGGAATGTGTGATAGACTTCTAACACTGAAAGGAATGTGTGATAGACTTCGAACTCTGAAAGGAATGTGTGATAGACTTCGAACTCTGAAAGGAATGTGTGACAGACTTCGAACTCTGAAAGGAATGTGTGATAGACTTCTAATTCTGAAAGGAATGTGTGATAGACTTTTAACTCTGAAAGGAATGTGTGATACACTTTTAACTCTGAAAGGAATGTGTGATAGACTTTTAACTCTGAAAGGAATGTGTGATACACTTTTAACTCTGAAAGGAATGTGTGATAGACTTTTAACTCTGAAAGGAATGTGTGATACACTTTTAAGTCTGAAAGGAATGTATGATAGACTTCTAACTCTGAAAGGAATGTGTGATACACTTTTAACTCTTCTGAAAGGAATGTATGATAGACTTCTAACCCTGAAAGGAATGTATGATAGACTTCTAACTCTGAAAGGAGTGTGTGGTAGACTTCTAACTCTGAAAGAAATGCTTGATACACTTTTAACTCTTCTGAAAGGAATGTGTGATGCTGATTGACGTCACGGTTACAGCAATCAGTGTCGTAATGTTGCCTAGTTATGATGCTCGAAGGAAAGGGATAGAGAGGGAGTGGGGTGAGTAAGCAGGAAGTGGGGCAAAGTTATCTAATTGTAATAAGTCACACGCGTCATTTCCTGAAGAGAGCTGTGATGAAACTGTGAAACATTAGACATCCAACCCTGAGGTCAAATCATTTGGACATCATTTCCTACCCAAGCCAATTTACACAGATTTGCTATTCCAATAGTTCCGATCCCCCCGAGGGGAAAAGTATCTCAGACACGAAGCAGTGTTTCTCAAGGTGTGTGTGTGAGGGCCTGGGGCAGGATGGAGGGGAGGGCGGATGTCGGGGAGCTGGGCACACGCACCACCAATGGGGTCCTGCAAATGTTGGTGGAGCATGGGATTTCAGAATGAGGCTCAAGGATTTTTCATAGAAACCTTAATTTCACAGTGTATTTTAACTTGAACTGTATAGATCAACTGTTGTTTTGTTTATGTCGTGTTTGATGGTTTCTTTGTTCAGCTCGGGTGAAAACATGAAGGTAACAGATGCACGAATGTAATGGTTATGCGCAGCGTAGCCTGTCCTGTTATAAGCGTTCCTGGTCGCTCGATACAAGCGTTCAGGGCTCGCCACAAATAATAGCATATTTTTTATATATATATATTATATTGTATTCTAACTTGTCCAATCGTGGTGAGGTGGGGTGTCACGAGCGAGTGAGCGAGGGTCAATAAGTGCGGGGAAGGGACTTGAAGCGTGCATGTTGTGAGTGAAGTTGAGGCGTAGTAGATGCAAAATCTGAATAGTCAGATCACTGCAAGTTAAGAAGTCCAAGGAGACAGACGTGAGAAAGCAGTCGGGAGATTGTGTGTTTTCCAGTGATGACTGGTAGGTTGAACTATGATTGATAATTATGGTGATTGATGTACTATGTTCTCCTATGACCATGATGTAAATAAGTTATATGTGAGGAATGTGAAAGTCATTGATTACTGTGTATAGAGATGTGCGCAATGAGCGATAGATGTAAGTTAGGATCATGGATTCGTAGCGAGTCTGAGTACTGTGTAATACGGTGGAGGTGTGTTACCGTAGAGAAGTGCAGATGTGTGATGAGTGAAATGTGGACTATTGTGTGTACGCTTGATGGTTCGTAATGAGTGGTGAAGTGGATAGTAATTGTATGGTGTTATACAGATGTAATGTTATT
Source organism: Onchidella celtica (assembly GCA_963931925.1). NCBI lineage: Eukaryota > Metazoa > Mollusca > Gastropoda > Systellommatophora > Onchidiidae > Onchidella > Onchidella celtica. Next base: position 67,743,048 of record OZ007568.1, read on the forward strand.
TCTATAGGTGCCGGGGTCGGGCAGAGAAGCCACCCGCGGTGAGCGGACTTGTGCCGGGATCGGGCCGTGAGGCTACCCGTAGTGAAGAGACTAGCACAGGGGATAGGCCAGGAATTGCTTGGGTTGGGCAGAAGGCTACCCACAGGCCTGCCTGAGTGAAGCTGTCACGCAGGACAGCGGGAGCACATGAGTCGTGGCAGTCTGGCCACAGACAAGGACGTTGTTATTGAAATGTTAATGTGCTATTAAGATGTTACTGTGCTATTGAGATACTAATGTGCTATTGAAATATTAATGTGCTATTAAGACCTCGAGGGGAGATTGAGATACGGAGATTAGGTTGAGCAGGAGCCAATAAGAGAGGCCAGCAAGTAGTATATATATGGATGTGAGGCTGAGGCCAGAGCATAGTTAGGAAGTAACTACCGGGTTGTGGACCCGGAGAAGAATGAATGTTGGGAATACTGACCATTGAATGGTATTTGAATTGAGTAATGTAATGTATGTAATTGCACAGATGTCTTATCTTTATATATAATAAATGTGTGAGTCTGTTTGGTTGTTCTGTTAAGTGTTATACTTGTTCGTTCGTGATTGTTGTCCTGTCGTAATTATTACATCTCCCAGTCTGGGATTTGTGACATGGGGGTCCAATTGGGGCGTGGAATAAAAATGGTTGAGAAACACTGATTTACGTGGAGCCTACTAAGATCACGAAAAGGCAGTCTTAAACTAGTCTACTCTTTCTTACTCATTGTCACTTTCGCCCTATCATATTATTCTCATCTGGCATCTTATAAGACGGAATCAAGATTAATGTATCTGAGTCGTATTTCTCCGGGAAAAAAAGACTGCATTGTTGTTTCATTCTACAGAAGGGAATGTAAAATATTCTCTTTCGCTTGTCTGGAATGTGTGATATACTTGACTTAGATTACATAACACTTGCTGTAAAAAATTACGCCATTTTACACATAAGCGCGAAGAAGAAACTGTCCGGTTGGGGGACAAGGTGGTCTAGAGGCAAGGTGCTCGGCTCTCATGTCAAGGGGACCGGGTTCAAAACCCGGCCGGTGCAGGCATGTTGGAAGTTTGTGATTTTTCTCATTATTTCTGAAATGCGCCTTGTCAACAGCCTTGATTAATCATGATTAATTATTCTTTCAGATTTTCATTTTTTGTTTTTCTCTTGTTTTTTTGGTTGAAAGGGTAGGGGCAGGATTAAGATTCGATAAGATTTAGGGCAATAATTCGCAGTTTCTTAGTTGCAAGACCCCGGGGGATGTACGGGTTGGGGTTGCGGTTTGGGAGAAAGTCACCTAGGGAGGAGGATCTTCTGACCCGATATGCAAATGAAACTTACTTGATGTCTCTGAACTCTGTCGATTTTTTTTTTTTTTTGTTTCTCGGGGAATCTCAGTTGTGTACTGTTGTCTCCATAAATATTTTATTTATTTTATTTTAAATTATCCAGATTATCCAATTTCTGCATAGTCACTGCAATCCTGTAATCTTAGTGGCTGAATCAGCCCCGGCCAGTCATAACATGTTCGGGCGTAATACCTAGCCCACCCCCCCCCCCCCCCACCCCAATCCTCCACGACCCAAATCACGAACAACAACTCTGCACTCCGTGACTCCTAGTCTAACCTAGACAATGGTCGACTCATGACACCAATATAACAGCATTAAATGACTACAAAAAGATGAAAATTTGGATTTGATTTATTCGATAGACCTGTATGACGCCCACGGTGAAAAGGTGTTGCATTTTATTTCCTTTAATTGGAACAGAAACAATCAGTTTATACGCCCATCTTTAGGATCAGATTTGTTTAATTTATAAAACATCCATTTCCATCCTCTGCCATGCCCTGCTGGAACCCCACAACTTTTCTGCACTATTTTTAAATCTTTTGATGTTTTTTTTTTTTCCAACTGACTTCAAACCAATGCAACTTTTGATATAGTCCAGGTATATAATCGCCTATGTTTTGGGGTGATTAACTACATAATTTAACATACCTAAGAAAGTTCATTGAACTATACAACAAATAAGCGATAGTTCAAGTGTCCGCAGAGACATGAGATGCTGAGCACTGTTAAAACCTTTGCGTACACTGTTTCAGTATCAATAAAGAAAACCAGGGCTTTAGGGCGTCAACTCAAAGAAACAGTGAGTTGACCGATGCGATTAAGCGGAAGTCTGATCACTCATTTCTTGGCACGCTCCACAAACTGAAGACCATTGCCGCTGGGCTGGGGGGAGGGTGGGGTTTATATTTCCAGGAGAGAATCAATCAGTGGCGTATCTAAGGTAGGTGAGCCATGGCATGTGCGTTGAGCATCACTTAAAGGAGACGCCACTGAGCATTTTCTGTAAAAGTCAGACAAGACATCCTGGGATAGTGAACTTTTTTTTGTCGGGTTTAAATAATATGCAGTTATAATTTTCATGTGATGCCAAAATTTGTTAATCAAAAGAGAAAGAGTACCATATGGGTTACACAACTTTAGTACGGCACATATTTCTTGTTCTGAGGGTTAACTGCAGAGCCCCACATTTACTATAAAAACATCCATCATCTATAAGACTAACTCGCCAGGTGAGCACTGCCCCTTAGAACCTCCAGCGCGTGAACGCTGCTAAACTCGTGTGTCCTTGTAATATCCTTATTGTGTGAATCAAATAGAACTCCTCCCTATTAATGATTTTGAACTACAGTGTTGAGCTGATATTATGGTAAAGCTGTCGAAAAAATGGGTATGGGATATTTGGACACGGTTGCAATATTAATGCTTGCCATAGGCACTATTTTCCGTAGCGATACGCCCCTGGAGTCATTATTCTCTGTGAGAGCCAGGACCACACCGGGGGGTGAGAGGAGTTATTGCCCGAGGCCTCCCATTCTTTCAGCCATTTGGTTAATTCTCTCTTTGTCTTCCATGCAAACACTAGCTCGGGCAACATTGGAGTGACGTCACTGGACGCCATAGCCCTGACGACGCTCGGAGTTCAACCACTTCAGTAATTGCTTGTTGGAGCAGAATTTGCTGACTACCATCTCTCTCTGTCCAGGACAAACCGATGTCTACGTCTCTTCTATGGCAAAAGTGCAGTGAAATTATTGTCAAGGCTTTTTGCAAAGCGTGGTCTCACTGCAAAGCCGAATAAAGAAAGTCCTAGGTTGTTTTCACTGTCCCGCTGTAGCTTATAATGGAAAAATACCACTGTCCCTTGACAAAAGGCTGAAAATCCTTTCTTTGAAACGACAAGAGCCCCGTGTAAAAAGACCTGGGAGTTGATTTTGCGATGGCTTCAAACCCACTCTCATGTCTACAATGAGAAACTGAATAAATAAATAAACACACGAGCAAACAAAAATAAACAAACACATGCCATCCAATGGACAATTGTTAATGCTCTCGTGTAAATGCCATCTCTCCCACGCCAATACAATGGTGGAATGTTATAGCATTTATTCTCTCCTCTCACTCTCTGCCTCTGTCCTTCCTCTCTCCCTCTCCTCTCTCTCCCATACTCTCTCCCCTCTCTGTCTTTCATCCCTCCCAGTCTCTTCCTTCTGTTCTCCCCAACTCTCTCTCTCTCTCTCTCTCTCTTTCACCTCACTGTCTCCCCCCCCCCCCTATCTTTCTCTCTCCGATTTCTCTCATACTCATAATTGTTCAGTCACAAGTCCTGTACTCAGTCGTTCAGTTCCGCACTCATTCACCCCCTTACCCGATCTGCTGCACCCACTCAAACTAACACAGGTTAACTATGCAATCACTTCCTTTAACTCGTACATCACACACTAACTTCAACGGGCTCAAATTTCTCACACACTCATCCTCACAATTCAATCATTTTTTGTTTACGGATTATCTCTCCATTTAGTACAGATATCAAGTCACAACAGCGTTACTAATTTTTCTCTTTATGCTACTGTCATTATTCACAATCATTATTTTGTATTTGCATTTTTTGTATTTTGTATTTTGTCTACTTCTTTAATCCCAATTAGGAAATTTGCCTTTGTGTCATTAGCAGCCCAGTTACAACTGGAGGAGACACCGGTCGGCGGTGTTTTGTTTTTTTGCCGGGGGGGGGGGGGGGGGGAGTTAGTAAGGATGAATGATGAATTCGTTTAGTTTTGCTCGAGCCTGTGATTTTTTTCCTTACGAGCTTTAGCAAATTCAGGAGTGGGGCAGCAACACAGTTCTTCCTGAAAGTACAATGTTTTTTTACTTTTTTTTTTTACTCCACAGGGAACAAACACTACGGTCGCTAGTGCACTTTGTTCTGTTTTGTTTTAAGAAAATAATACATCGCTCCTCAAAGTTGATCACAGCCCCACAGTAATTTGACGACATTTCATGCATAAATGAAATAGGCAACATGAAAGATCGTTGGCATTTTGATTTTACTTTAAATGCTTTCTCTTTCGTCGTCTGACAAGTTGATTATAGGAACAGCTTGTTTGGGAAACTGCACTGCCGCATTTAAGCAAGTTTAGAATTGAGTACATGGAGAATTTTTATTTTTCTTCAATCAGAGTTGAGATTCAAAGGCACTGATGAGAATATGCAGAACATTTCTTGTTAATTTTTAAGGTATGAAAACTTGCCCTGCCGTGATTAAATTAAAGTTCATCAAACAGATGTTTTTTTCCATTCGCTGGTGAAATTCAATGGTCGTTGGCAACGTAATTACACACAAGATATTTTTGTTGTTGTTGTTGTTGTTGTTGTTGTTGTTGTTGTTGTTGTTGTTGTTGTTGTTGTTGTTGTTGCTTTAACTGGAAAATAACCCGGCTATAACTATTTACACTAGACTTGAATATAAATATAACATATTGGCCACCTGAAGTTGAGATTCAAAAGGTCACTGGGAATATACAGAGAATATCGTTGAAATTTTGAACAAATTGCACGGTTTGTGTTTAAACTAGAGTTGAAGAAATTTTGCAAGTGCTCCGATTTTTTTTCTATCCGAAGTTCATATTCAAATGGACGCTGGGACGGGAGTATACTGAGGTTTTATTTGATCAGCCAACCAGGTTTAACTTCATTCCACTCTGACCTTGTCGGTGATTATACAGCCAACACACAACCCAATTAGCAAATGGTGGCTGTATGCGTCACGATCAATGGCCAGCTCAGTGATCAGTGGCAGTACTAGAACACCATATTGATGAGGGTTAACAATAGAGACCTCAGGCCACTGGCAGGATTCTGAGGAATAGAGACAATGGAGAGCAAATTAATGTGCCCCGATAGAAGATGTGATCTGATTGAGATAATATACATTATTGGATAATTTGAAGTAATCACGCTTTCTGTTCTTTCTCCTTTGATCCGACACTCCGCTGCTGTTATCTGGTGTTTATGTAAACGTGAAGAAATAGCTTGATTGCAGCAGAAATTTCTTTCATCTTTCCGTCTCCTGATTCTGTCTGTCACTCTATTTTGTCCTTGTTATTCTTCTCTTCTTTGCTGTTCTTTTTCCATCGGTGTCTTCTTCATCCTCGCTGTTTTCCTCCATTTCCGTATCATCGCCTTCCTCTACTGTGAATATATTTTTGGCACTCTTTGGATCTCTTCCTCTCAAATTAATTCAATCATGACTGTACAGGCACGCACATTCCCATAAGACATACGAATCGACTAGATGTTTCAAAAGTTATATGGATATTCAGCATTGTTTGGCATAGGCTAATGTGGTGCCAGGCAATTAGTGCCGAAGCAGAGAAGCTTGAGTTCCAATGATGACTAGTCTATAATGCTAATTGTCCGGAGATGAGAAACGGAGCGGTTTGCCCAGCTGAAAAGGAAGGACATGGCAAAGGAATGATTGATAATAAATCATAGCCTATCGTTTATCGTCAAGACTGGGGAAGGCGGTGTTCTCTTGATCTGCTCAAGTATGCATGTCTCCATGGCGCTGTTGTTGAAAGCTCATTCTTCACCTTGATGAGCATCAGCCCTGTCAGCGCGGCCAATGAGCTCGATGGCCATTACCTTTAATATTAGATTAGAAGCCACTTTTGCTGTCACCAGCTCCAGGGTGCTGAGAGACCAGGCTGTGTAATCAAAGGGGATTAGCCCTCCCTGGAGTGACTGCTCTAGCGGCGCTTGCTCAATGGTCATGATGGTCATCTATCATGTTGCCACATCCTCCAGCTGCTTGACCAGTGATGTCTTCCTGGACTGATCACTACTTGGCCTATTCTCAATGACATGGACAGTCATTAGTCCTTACTGTCACCTGCAGTTGACCGCGACTTCTCATATGGTCACTGTATGTTATTATCCACCTAGACGGAAAAGGAAATGGAAACGGCAAGAATTCATCCCGAAAAAAAAAAAGTGTTTCCATGTGTACCGAAATGGAAAAAACAACTTCAATGGTCTTTCTCCAAAATCTGAGTCAAGCTGGATTTTCATATGTTCGGAAAAGGAAACGGTAACGTCAATAACCCTTTATATATAGTAAAAACATACAGTAACGTAGGACTTTTTGACAGAGTAGAAACATGAAAAAAGAGGCATGGCATCTACGAGAAAAAGAAATGGGCTGTTCATAAAACAAAGAGGCCTGAAAACATTTTGTCGACAACGGTTCCACCACATGAAGGCTGACCACCTTGTTATGAAACATCTGTTACGGAAATGCCAATGTGACGGTAAGTATGTCAAAGTGTGGCAAGAAGAAAAAGCTGTGTGTTGTAAATCCTCGCGTAAGAAACAGTACAGAAACGAAACAAAACGAAAAGGAAAAGGAAAGACAAGTCAAGCTTTAGACAACGAGCCTTCAGCAACCAAAAAAATTGTAACAGTTTGAAACAAATATTAAAACAAATAAAACAATCGTGTTCATATAAAACGTGCTGTGTCTCGTCTTTGTCCTCGAAACATAGCAAGTTTTAAATGAACACCTACACCTTGCGTTACGCCAACTTTGAATGACTATCTGAAAGGGGCCATAACTCATGCAAAATTTGACGTATCCAGATTTGGAAAAAACCGCTCTTCATTGGCGAGAATTTACCATATATTTATTATGTATCGTTAATCTATTCTGATATGCTGATGAAAACTTTGCTTCAGCACACGACACTGCCCATGTTCAAATCAGTCTTTCCCATTGATCTTTCAAATCCACATCGAAATAACCAGCTCACAACACGGCAGTTAGAAAACAAGCGCCAAAGCTCAGCCCTGTTCAGGCCTGGCTCAAGCAAAAAAAAATCTTAGCAAGCTTTTCGTTTCGTTTCTTTTCTGCAATGAACAAAATAATAATAAATGAATAAAGGGGGATATTTTTAATTTTCCTTTTAATAACAGACAATCTTCTTTCGAATTTTTTTACCCCCAAACTGAGTGCATCGCTGAGGATTCCGTAATAACAATGATTTTCCTTCCTCATTTTCTTCAGCATGTCGCAACAGCTGTTAAAATCGATTACTACCCAGCCCATTTTTTTCTCACACCCTCCAGCCTTCCCCGAGCATGACCTCTCTTAAGAATATTTTTGAATTACAATACGCTCGGGAAATAAGTTTTTGTTTGTTTGTTGTTGTTGTTGTTTTTGCCTCGTAGATCAGGGGAATTCGGTGCAAAAGCAGCACACCCCTTTTCCCTCCCCCCACCCCTAGTCTGGGAGAAGCCGGGCATGGTTAATCAGTGCAATGTCATGGCTGCATGAAATCTGCCTCGGGACGGTTTTTTTTTTATTGTTGTTACAAGTACGTACGTCCCCCAAATATTTTGCACTAGGGGAACGTATTTTAAAGACTTTTGTGACTCCGGGGCTAGAGAGTTCCTCCCGAAATGCTCCTAACAACAGCCTTCATTAACTACGATTAATTATTCTTTCGGATTTTCTTTTTGTTTTCCCCCTGTTTTTGTGGTTGAAAGGGTAGGGGGCAGGGTTAGGGATTCGATAAGATTTAGGGTTGAGAATAAGGACGGCGTTAGGGATAGGTACCTATAATTATGCACGCACCCCTAACGCAAAACGCTTGGGGCGCGTACGTACTCATAACAAGAGCCGATTTTTTTTTATTATTGTGAGCTTTGATACTTCTGAAGGGGAGATAAGCCTACATGCGTACCTGCTGATTTTGGTACCCGTCTGGTTGGATGGTGACGTCAGGACAGTTGGTTTCAACAGAGATACCAGACACAATCAAACAAGACGGCTAGGACGTTTCGGGCATACAGATGTGACACCGTCACCTAGCGGCAAATGCGCGGAAATCATGAACAATGACGTATTTTACAAAGGCAGTAATGGGGAAAGTAATAATATCGAATTTTGTTCACTGTTTAGCTGTCGTTGTCGGCCTCGACTCAAGTCACTTATTTTGTAATTATAACTTCAATCGCTGTAAGAAAACTTTTTTTTTTAGTGGCAGTAGCAATGCAACAACTCCGCATCATTAATTTATCATTCAGTGCAACATGGGCCTGGCCCCCGGTTAGTACGCAAAGTGCAACTTTTGTTCAGAGGCGAGAAGAAGACAGTGTCTCATCTTATTGCAATAAGACCAAAGATACTAGAAACGATAAATTGAGACTCTGTCTTCTTCGCACCATTAAAAATACCATGTACACAACTTGCTCTGTGACAGTGCTACTACGACTAAAAAAAAAAAAAAGAAAAAATAGCCAGTGTTTTCCCACAGCCATTGAGGTTACAATTCCACAATAAGTGACGTCAATCAAGACCTACAAAAGCGATAGCTGAACAGTGAACAAAATTCAATATTTTCCCTATTTGGTTTTGTGAAATACGGCACTTTTCATGACTTCCGCGCGTTTGCTGATAAGCTGCCGGTGCGAAATCTGTGCCCGCTGAAAGCACTAGCTGTCTCGTCTTATCAATGGTAGTATCATTGATATGACCTCGTACACCAGCTAGCCAACTGGTTGAATCTCATTGAAACTCAATGCGGTGCGATCACCTTCCAATAAGTCAACGTATCAAGGTCGGTTTGGTTTATAAGATAAGAGATAAGATAAGATATGCTATAAGTTTATTATCCTGTTGCCAGGAAATTTGTTGTCACAGCATCAGTGGTGGTACAACAGTAAATACAATATCTAAGACCTAGAGGTCTTTAATGCATCCCACACACGCACATTGCTCACACAACATTACCAACAAAAACGAACATTAGTTATAAACACACACTGTCGGAACAATCAGTTCGGAAAAACTAACAACAGCATACAACATCAGGAAACACAACTGCTTCGAATGCGGATGGCAAAAAAGATCGTCTATAATTTACCATTTTACAAGAAAGATGAACCAGAGATATAAACTGTGCTTATGAATGAAAATAATCGCATGCAGGGCCTCATAGATTTTCCCTGACGTGGGTTGGTACTGCAAAACATCCAAATTCTTCGCCTGTTTCAATAAAAGAAATTAATTTTAAGATGTGGCGTGAAACAAATGTCTTCCAAAGCCTTGAGTATGTTTCTTGTCTGCCTATTTGACAGACAAAACCTGCTGATTGTCAGTGCACAATCTTCTCCTAAACTTCTATGTGTTCATTCTTGTTTATTGTTTGTTTGTTTGTTGTTATTGTTGTTGTTTTGCACCACTAGCCTCCCCTTTTTCCCATCTTCTCGACTTTGCATTCCTTATCTCCCTTTTTCTAAACACGTCTTTCACTTTCTGCGTCTTTCACGGAAGGTTCGGACAAAGAAATAGACATGTCTACAAACGTTTGCAAGATAACAAATGAAGAATTCGGACTCTGGACAGACGTCGCTGACAACAAAAACTAATCAGTTTTCTAAACTGCTTTTGTGGAACGCTTGGCGTGATCTTTGTTGAACACTGACAGAAACACGACAGCATCATTGGCAAAATTGCAGCTAACAAACAATAGATGTAGTTGTGATGGAGAAGAAATGAGAGGAAAGATATGGGGTGTCTGAAAAAAAAATATATATAATAATGATAATAACGCACATACAAATAAAGTGCTTAATGTTGTTTGCAACTCTATTGAACTGTGTTGTCGCCTGCGTCTAGCCCAGAACGGCCATCAATTTGAAAATGTTATACTTTAATAAATTGTCATCTATCCTCTTTACTCTGAATTATATCTCTTGAGTATAATCGTAATGGACATTGCATTGATAAGTATTCAAAGTGAATTTCCATTTTATTAGACAGTTTATATAATTTTCAGAGAGACTGTCTCTCTTGCAATGGACAGAAAAGTGTTAGACAGTGATGGTACACATTAAGTGGACTGCCATAGGATTATGTATCTACATAGTATGTACACCACAAGGAACAGTGTTGGAAGACAAGAAACATGATCTCATGAAATTCGTACTTTACGGCCGAGTGATTAGGCGCTCAAAACAGCAATCTCTCAGAGCGAAAATCGAATCTAGTATTATCTGAGTAAATTTAAATTTCTCACTCCAGGCCAATATCTTTAAGCCGATGGTAACTCTGGATCGATAATGAATAATCAGGGGTCGCGATAAACTGTTAGTTCACTTTTAAAAGTAAATATAAAATTGTGAAATGCCACGGCTTGAACAAAATTAATCTTGTCAAGAAACATCGATCATAACGATGGGAAACAACATGTAATTTTCTTCATGCCGTTGAAAATTAATGTCACGAGTGCCAGCTGAGCACGGCTGATACATGTTTGCGCTCATTACAGGTAGACAACTACACATTTGCAGAGAGGCCATTACTGGTATCTCACAGATTCAAGGCATCTTTGGGGGGAGGGGGGAGGGAGGACGCACAGCGTCAATTTTGTTTTGCGTCTGTTTGTCTCAGTGTGCGAAGTCTCTCTTTCCGCCGGCTGACTCAAAACAGACTTGTTTCACTATCGACATTCCGCGACCTCAGTTCTTGTTTATTCCAATTTCCACTTTTTGCACAACTGAGAAATCCGCTCCGGGCTTCAGTATTATCATAAGGAGTTAGAATAAATCGGAATTGTGAAACAGGTTAATAAGTGCCACAACGTATTTTAAACAACCTTCAAAGTGTGCATTTGTTATACCCCTTCTCCATACTAAAAGATTTTCAGTTTTTCTGAAAATATTAAATAGAACAAACCAGAACTAACTGTCACAAATCCCAGACTGGGAGATGTAATAATTATAACAGGACGACAATCACGAACGAACACGTATAACACTTAACAGAACAACCCATCAGACTCACACATTTATTAAACATAAAGATAAAGATAACAGTGCAATTACATACATTATATTATTCTAATCAACTGCCGTCCAACGGCCTTCTTTCCCTCAAGCACTCTTCCTCGGGTCCACAACCCGGTAGTTACTTTTAAATACACGTCGGCTTCAGCCTCTCCACTCAATGTCTTAATAACACATTCCTATGGCAATAACACCTGAGCATTCCAAGAGCTCCTCAACATGGCAATAGCACGTTAATAGTTCAATTCACATTAATATCACAATAGCACAGTCGTATATCACTATCACATGTAGTACATCTTAAGAGCACATTAACAATTATATACACATCCCTGTCTGTGGCCAGACTGCCACGACTCATGCGCCCCTCCTGTCCGGATCGACAGCTTCACTCCACTGGCCTATGCGTAGCCTTCGGCCCTATGCTGGCCTATCCCCTGTGCCAGTTCGCTTACCGCGGGTGGCGTCTCTGCCCGACCCCGGCACCTACAAGAAGAACATTACATTGGTATAATACCATACCATTTCTAACCACTTCACCCCTCATTACAAACCATGAAGCGTACACACAATAGTCCACCTTTCACTCACCACACATCTTACGGTAACACACCTCCACCGTACCACACAGCACTCACTCTCGCTACGAATCCATGAACCTAACTTACATCTATCGCTCATGGCGCACATTTCTATACACAGTAATCACTGACTTCCACATTCCTCACATATACTTATTTACATCATGGTCATAGGCGAATATAATACATCAATCATCATAATTATAAATCATAGTTCAACCTACCAGTCATCACTGGAAAACACATCACAATCTCCCTGATCTCACGTCTGTCCCCTGGGACCTCTTAACTTGCAGTGATCTGACTATTCAGATTTTGCCTCTACTACGCCTCAACTTCACTCACAACATGCACGCTTTACGTCAACTAACAGAAGTCAATACAGGTGAGCAGCCTCCCTATCCCGTGAGTCAGTCCTACACTTCCATGCCCCCGTAATCCTTGAATCCCGCTCACTCCACTCGTGACACTAAGGTCACGAGACTGTGAGGTCCCGCATAACTCCAAAGTTCACATCTGACAACAGAACCGAGATCAGACACACTTGTTGCAGTGCGTCGCCAGCCATAGTTTCACTGAGTGGTTTCTTGTGCCATGCAGTCAAGTTGGGTTTTATTTGCACAGTGACTCTGTTGGGAAGTGTTAGGGTGAGGATTGGGGTTAGGTTTAACTAGTTGGCCACAGCAACGTTTTCAGTGGCGACATGACTACGGGCGTTTTATTAATTATCTATTTATTTACTTACTTCTTTCTTTTTGTCTTTCTTTCTTTCTTATTTATTTATTTATAATAATAAATAATAATAATGTATAGCATTTATATAGCGCATATCCATTTAAAATGCTCTATGCGCTTTACAGAAACAACACGTCAACCACAGAGCAGAATGGAGCTGCCTGCGAAGCGCTCAACACACTGCACTGCTTCTTTCTCTCTCCCATTTATGTATGTATTTTTCGACAAATGGCCACATTAGTAACAAATAAAAAACAGCAAAAACATAATATGTGAGTATTTTGGCCACACGGCCCAAAGAGCCCTTACGTTAGTGTAATTATCAGTTTACATGCCAGATAAACGGTTCTGTTCGAGGTTCCATTGTTTTTCTGTTTAAATCAATTTTGATCAAGCCTTGATGATGTTTGACAAGATGGGAAGAGTTTATGATGAATTGGCATCAATACATCTGTACCTCTACACATCTGTTCATTGGCGAGCTGTTAGAGTGGGTTCTAGTCTCTTGTATGCCTGTTCAAATGTCTAAAAGTACATCGGTTTTCTGATTTTAACCGCATTTGGGGGGAGGGGGGGGGTGTCTTATCACGATAGAATCGACTGACACATTATTATCACGATAGAATCGACTGACACATTATTATCACGATAGAATCGACTGACACATTATTATCACGATAGAATCGACTGACACATTATTATCACGATAGAATCGACTGACACATTATTATCACGATAGAATCGACTGACACATTATTATCACGATAGAATCGACTGACACATTATTATCACGATAGAATCGACTGACACATTATTATCACGATAGAATCGACTGACACATTATTATCAATATGCACTCACTCGTTTTTGTTTTGGTTTTCATTTTGGAGTGACTATTGAAAGATTTGAGCCATGTGATCAAATTAGGTTTAGTCTGCACAATGTATTTTTGGACAAGTCCAAGGGTTAGGAGTTTGGTTTGCATTTAGTTCACGGGCCACATATTTCTATTCGTTGGCAAAATAACCACAGTGCCATTTTTTTTTGGGGGGGGGGTGGGTGGGGGGGGGGGGGGGGGAATTGACCAAACTATGTTCACAAAATCCTGCTACGAGGATTTTAGTCACAAGGCCCAGATATCTCCTCTCTCTCGCTTTCTCTCTCTCTCGCTCTCTCTTTCTTTCTCTCTCTCTCTCTCTCTCTCTCTCTCTGTCCTCTCCCCTCTCCTCTCTCTGTCTGTCTGTGTCACGAAAATTGTGTAAAAAGTATTTTATTTTAGCTACATGGCCCAGACACCCTCTGCCCCTTTCTCTCTCTCATCCTTCTGTTTCTCCCTCTTTCTATCTCTCTCCGTCTCTCTCTCTCTCTATCTATCTCTCTCCCTCTCTCTCTTATAAAAACAAGACTTGCTAACCTTGCGACACCATAACATAGCTCCGTAACTATTTGGTCTCACCCCGGGTACCCGAAGCGATCTCGTCTATCAAGCCCCCCACTAACCCCACTAAAAGCCTTTCCTTCAAAATGTTGTTACATCCATGTGAACACCCCAAGGATAGCAAGACAATTCCCGATCGATTCAGTGTATTGAATTTTTCTTAAGTCCTTCTCTCATCCCCCTTGCCACGGGAAGAACAGAGGGGGTAAAAAGCATTGGAATCCGGATAAGAGGGGGGTTCTTCTAATTAGTCTGTCCTCTTCCCTCGCGAGTTTTCCCCTTTTCTGTTCATTCCTCTTTCTTTTCTTACTCTCCATAAATCTCTCTCGGTGTGGCAAGGGCGCAGAGAAAAAAATACAATACAGAAAGAGGAGCAAAGCCTGCTATGTTTTATTTGTAATGGTGTCTTTAAATATAGCTGGACAGGTTCGTAATTGACAATAACCCGATACATTCGCTTTCTCCTATATTCTTTTTTTTTTTTTTTTTAGATCTTTTATAAAGTTGTTAGCAAAAATGTCCGGGCAGAAAATGGAGATGCCAGCATGAAATCTAAAACGCATTAGAGGGCCTTGTTATGATGGGCGAGAGCAAATGGGGGTCGACGTGTTCCTGTCTTTTCTATATCTTCCTCCAGCCTCTTTTCTTTCTCTCACTTTCAGGGCACTTTTTTCTTCATGCTGGGAAGCCCATTTGGAACCACGTTCAAGCTGTTTCAGACATCAAAGGAAGAAAAACGTTTTCAGATAAAAGACTGTGGACTGAACAAATATAATTCACTGTCATTCATTCATTCTGACTATTTATACATTCGTTTGTCCCACATCGTCTGTCCATCCTCTGGACCAATCATTCATCTTTTACTCATTAATTTCTTCCTTCACCATGCCAACCATCACTTCATATTACTATGCATGATAATGTAGGAAAGAAAGAGGGGGTGGCAAATTTGAGATGTTATCGTCACAGTGACTCAAAGCATCATCTCCCACTTGAGCTGGTGGTTGGTGGGTGCTTTTGGTAAGGACTTCTATATCATATCGTTCTATTACATTCTGTCTATCATCCTGCTTTTTCCTAGCACAATGCGACCGTTATCGCGACCGTCGACGTGCTCTCTCCAAACTCAAACTAGAACTCCCACTTGAAAGAAATCGTTCATCCAAATAAATGGATTTCTGATAATCATAACGTAGATCCATAACACGGTCCTGAATCTCTTTAACACTGAGACTGGCATCGAGGAAATGAAAAAGTCAGTTACACCCATTTACAACATAAATGTTACTAGTTAAAGGCAAGATTGACATGTTAGTGAACTAGGTCATGAGTTTCCGCGTTCCTCTTTCCCAAATCCCTACCATTTCTTTGGTCAATCACAGAGGATAAAAAGTATGGAAGGATGGAGGAAATTAGAACGGATGAAGCAAATAGACCTTAGCTTAAGAAGTGGAAGAAATTCTCCCTCAGACTTGATAGAAGAAGAAATATCGTGAGAATTATTGGCGCAAGAATGTAAAGACGACCCGCGTTCTTGAATTCTTTTCTAATGTTTGCAGATAGCTCTGAAATAGTTGTTCTGCTAATGTGATAGGATCGTTAACATCGGCTCTTCTTAACAAACCAGAAAAACGGGTTATTGCACATAAACGCGGCCGTCTTTGTCTCTTCTATTAGTCATTAGATGCAGGTAAAGATAAATACAAGTCTTAAAATTTTAGTTTATTTAATTGCAACATTCATCCGCTGAAAAAAAAAATGACACACACAAGGTTTACTAGGTAACTGCCACGTCACTTTTAGTGATTCGAGAGGGGAGGGTTCCCGAATGCGTCTCATGGTCAAAGTTTCTTACAATAGTAAAGTATTCCAAACTTTGGGGGTCTATGGATCCTCACAAGAAAGCGACTTCAGGAGCGGCCGGTCGCTGGCGTTCGCGTGGGAGCCTAGCCCCCTGGCGAGTTAGTTGTTTACATAGATGTTTTTTTTACAGTTGACTCACGGTTTGGCGACTAACCAAAGACATTAGATTGATAAGATCAGACACTCCCTTCTTCCGGCCTCTTAAAATACCGTTTATATCCTATAAATGGCACCGGCCACCCTCGGCGCGCAGAGCCAGCGCTTGGCACAATGGATTTGCATGGGAAATAAGACACAAACACTGATCGGTTACTCTTCCAGGGGCAATTTCACCTTCAAAATATGTTTAAAATATGTAATATCTAATTAATAATGATTTTTTCAGTAAAGCAAATCACAAAAAGGAACGACTGAAGGAAAGAAAAAGAGAGAGAAACAGATTGTTCACGAGATGGCAAAGGCATAGATCTACCAATGTGCTTGCGGCTTCCCCGGCCTCTCCCGCGGCAAGTTATTTTTAGCCTACCGACAGCGTTTGAAACTTGACTGCTAGATTTTATAATGCTATGCGTCTCTGATGCCACGGTTGATGTGTTTATCGACGATGGTGTATTTTTCGTGAATTTGGAGAAGAAAAAGAAGAGGGGGAAGAACGAGAAGAAGGAAAACCCAAGATTAGTCTGTTATTGTTAAAGGAAAGTTCTTAAGCGGTTCCAAATATTTTACCCATTCTTATCAGCAGCTGGTTCGGCAGTTGTAATGCCCAGATACAGGCTCCTATTGATTTTGCATCATGAGGGTGCGTGTATCATTTTTGTCACTATTAACATGAAATGAATGCAATATACAAGTCAAAGGTGTTTCATCTCTAGAACGACACTAGGAGAACAATTATGTTCCTGGAGGAGCATAGAGGAACAGGCACTTAACCCCTTTGACTGCTGACACCTTGAAAGGTAAAGTTTTTCAAATCCAGTTTATACTGAGATCCCTTAATTTCAGTTATTTTAAATGGTAATCTAAATCTAACGGTGAAACAAACCTTGTAACTGGCGGAACGGTAAAGAGTGAGCTACAAAGCTGTTCCAGTATTGAAAGCGTTAAGAAAAGCTAAGTTTTAAAATGTTGTTCACGCAGACGAAGATTACGAACAACTTCAAGTACGGACAGAGTTATGGCGTGAATAGATCGATGTGCGAAGACGTCCTCTGATAAATCTACATCTACCTGCCTAAACTTGCTGTTTTCATGATTATACACTACTAGACTATAGCGTATTGCAGGTGACTCTTGTATGATAAGTTCGTGTATATTTTACCTTCAACATCACAAACTAAGCAGTTAAAATGATTATCTTTGTCTTTATCCTTACTGCTTTTTTAAAAATGAAAACAATGCAGTTTTGTTTGTGAAAATGGTACGTTTATTAACCTTTGTTTTGGACCAAATCCAAGTTCATGAGTAATAAATGTAAACAAATATTTCCTGTTCATTGCATCAGTAATGAACAAAATACACTAATATTCGTTTAACTCAACAGATATTGGAGAAGCCGTCTCTTATTGACTCATTGAGAACTCACAGACGTTCTACGGTCTTTAATGAAAACACAACAAAACTTACCAGAATCAACACACTGGATTTGATCACTCAAAACTTTGAATAGCAGTTTCATGAAAGAAGCCTATACTACTGCATTTGAGGTCTGTATTTTGGCATGCTGTATAATGCTCTACGCTTGTTCCACTTAAGATAATGGATGGAAATTTCTCCCAGGTTAGAAAAGACATGATCTGAACGGTAAGCACGATATTTCATGGTGTGTCCCCTGATTTATAATGATTTCTAATATAGTCAACCAAGCTCTTAATTTCGAGTATCGCATTTTTTTGTTCCAGTTGGTTATAAAAGAAAGCTTTCCAGGTCTACGTCCTTTATTTGGTACCATCAAATCTCCTTTTATATCGTTGATGTGACTTGTTTACAGCGCAAACGACTCTGATGAGAAAAGAGGAAATGAGGTTGTCCGTGAAAAGTACGGCTCTATAAGGTTTTTCGTTGAGCATACTTATACAGGGCACTAACCGGGGGAAAGCGAGTCGGAAAACCGCGGGCGTTCACGTAGGTGGGTGCAGGGAAGGGGAACCGGAAATATTCAGGCAGCGTCCATCAACTACACTGTTGAATCAGTCACAATACAAATGCATGAGGAGGAAGTGAATTGTACGTGAGGTGAACATGGAATATAATATGGCGGAGAGCAAGAAAGCAAAGTAGAGTATGTCAGAGAGCAGAAAAGCTAGAAAGAATAGCAGAGAGAGTGAGTGAGAGAGAGAGAGACAGACAGACGGGCAAATTGACAGATAGAAGTCAGACAGACAGAGAAAGGCACTGAGAGAGGGAGAAACGGGGAGTCAGGGTGAGATAGAAAAAGAGAGAGAAAGAGAGAGACAGAGACAGAGACAGAGAAAGAGAGAAAGAGAGAGTCAGAGACAGGGAGATAGAGAAACCGAGAGAAAAAGAGGAAGAGAGTGAGTCAGAGAGATAGAGAAACAGAGAAAGAGAGAGAGAGAGTCAGAGACAGACAGACATACGGATAGACAAAACGAGGGAGTGTAAGACTACACTGTCAGAGATAAAGATGCAGATTTGTCATTCAGTTACGAAACATTGGTTGCCAAAGAAAAAAAAAGTAAACACACTCACTGAGCTATCAGTCTGTCTCCGTTCCACTTCGTCGTCTCTTTTTCTTTCTATTTGCCCTTCTCTGCTAGAGTATACCTCCTCCCCACCCCCGCCCTTACTTGCTTGGGATATAAGCTATTAAATTTTTGTCCTTAGAACTAATGTCAGGAATGATTTATTACGTATGCTATCACCCGTTTCTACTCATGGCACTGCCTGCTCTGCGTTCAGCAGATATTGAACGCATGCCCACCTTACACAATCAGGCGGGATCCGCCCCTGAACGGAAGCTCCGCTGTTCGATACATAGATGTTTACTGAGATAACACTGGATGGTAATGCTTTGGGTCACTGGTCGTATTTTCTCTCATTTCTTTTTGTTGATAGCGAGCTGGATGGCCCGTGCTATGGTCCTCCTCGTTCGATATAGGTTCTTGCCGTGTATAATGGTACTATGATAGAGAGCCAGCAGCCTCACTCCATCTGTGATATCCAGAGGGCATTCTATATATTGTATAATTTAAAATAGATACAGAGACAAATACAGACAAACAGACAGAAAGACTGACAGACAGATCCGACAAACAGACAGCTTTGCAGATAGATAGATAGATAGATAGATAGATAGATAGATAGATAGATAGATAGATAGATAGATAGATAGATAGATAGATAGATAGACAGACAGATAGAAAGAAAGAAAGATAGAATAGACAGACAAATGGACAGATAGATAGATAGATAGATAGATAGATAGATAGATAGATAGATAGATAGATAGATAGATAGATAGATAGATAGATAGATAGATAGATAGAAAGAAAGAAAGATAGAATAGACAGACAAATGAACAGATAGATAGATAGATAGATAGATAGATAGATAGATAGATAGATAGATAGATAGATAGATAGATAGATAGATAGATAGATAGATAGATAGATAGATAGATAGATAGACAGATAGAAAGAAAGAAAGATAGAATAGACAGACAAATGGACAGATAGATAGATAGATAGATAGATAGATAGATAGATAGATAGATAGATAGATAGATAGATAGATAGATAGATAGATAGATAGATAGATAGATAGATAGATATAGATAGATAGACAGATGTTGTGACGTTATCCCATAGCTTCATGACGACATTTGGTATGTATGTATTACATCATGCACCGTAGTTTTGTTTCATTTCATCTTACTTTAGTTAGATTCCACTTTTTCTAAAATTAATTGATAAATTTCTCTGTACCAAAACTCTCAGTATGAATTAATGCTTGCTAACCCATTGTGACGATGCAAAAAAAAAAAAACGTACCTGACCTAAGGAGATTTCTCTAAGTTTATAGATTAAAAACTCAAACTGGACTGCCCCTGTAGGGTTTTTCCCTCGAAAGAGGGAGAAAATAATTTAGCTTTTGATAGAGAGTTTAATAAAATCTGAGGAG
Organism: Onchidella celtica; assembly: GCA_963931925.1. Classification (NCBI taxonomy): domain Eukaryota; kingdom Metazoa; phylum Mollusca; class Gastropoda; order Systellommatophora; family Onchidiidae; genus Onchidella; species Onchidella celtica. The sequence goes on from OZ007568.1 coordinate 67,763,025, forward strand.
AGAGGAAAGAAAAAAAGAGACATTCGTAGCTCATTTGCCTAATGACATCGAAAAGTCGATTTTTTTATTTTGATTTTTGTTTCTGTCTTTTTGTTATTGGTGTCTAGTCTATGGGAAACACAGGCACAGGGTAAAAAGGAAATCGCAATCGATGATTGACTCTTGCTCCCGACAAGCGTCCCCCACCCCCACCCCCTCCCTCACACACACAAACACACACTCACCTACCCCCCCCCCCATCCCTGTCTCCTTGACAGCACTTATGCTTCGATCACATTAGCTTGATGGGTCCAGAGACAGACGCTGTAGATTTTGCAAATGCACGACTGTCGGGGATGTTCCGTGGAAAATCTACGCTTTATTCATCCACACACAATGGCGGGCTTTGTTGGAGATAGAAATGTACATTAAAATCAAACAAAAGGGATTTGAAATGTCCATCGAAATTGCCTCTCTCATGTTTTGACAGCATTTGTAGCAGTTTTTTAAATATTAGATTCAGACTGAAGTCACCAGAGTCAGGACTGAGACAAGGGGAATATCAATTTCATCTGTCTATTCATCTGACCGTCTGTCTGTTCCTCCACCTGTATACCTGTCTATCTGTGTGTGTGTGTATGTATGTCTTTCTATGTGTCTGTCTGTGTGTAGGAATCTCTCTATCTATCTATCTATCTATCTATCTATCTATCTATCTATCTATCTATCTATCTATCTATCTATCTATCTATCTATCTATCTATCTATCTATTTATCTGGCTGTGTCAGTCTGTCTATCAGTTTGTCTGTCTGTCTATGTCTGTTTGTTCGCCTGTGTCTGTCCGCCTAAGGGTGCATCACATGGCTATTTTACAAAGCAATCTATTCTCGCCATATCTCTGTCTGTTCATACAGGTGTCTGTAATTCTTTGTTCGTCTACTTGAACAACATTTTAACTGCGAATTTCTTAATTTCCTAACCGCCTGTCCTTGTAATCTCTTCCGCTAGATAATTGTTCTTCTGTTGCCTTTTCAGAGATCAAGCACCTTTGGCTTGATTACTACATTCCATGTTAATTTGAGACAAATCTGAAACACCCATTCTCATAATGTAAAATCAAAGGCTGCCTGGTCTTCGCGTAACTGCCTCACGGGCGATCCTCGTAACGTTTGCGGAAGTGCAAGCTAAACTTGGAAAGGATTATATTGCTATGACTCAGCTTTAGCGTGAGTTTCAAATGACGCACGACCAAAGATAAGCGGCTGTCAAGGATACGATTTTATGAATGAAACGAGGAGTCTCATTCATAGGTCGTTAGCGTGGGATCTCACATTCCTTAGTGCTCATGAAAATACATTGCCTCATTACGGGCAATGGCAGAGTGTTCTCTATGGTGAATCAAATCTTCAGTTACAGGAGGATTCTACAGGGGAGTTGATGCTCAGTGAGACAAACTAAAGTATATCAGCCGGAAAAACCGGGCAAATTCAGGTGTAGCACCGGTGATTCGGGATGTTAACCCTCTAGCGCCCGGTGTTCAGTATTTGAAATAATATGTCTATGATATTCTTACATGAATAGCTGCCCTTGTATGAAAAGTTCTCAAAAGCGCCAGAATATTTGTTTTTTTCAAAATTTCTCAAATATTCATATAATTCTAACCTCAAAAAGCATGCCTTTCGTCTTCTTACTTCGGGTCTGCTATGGTCATTAAAAAGTGACAATTACTTTGTTGATTGCCATATTATCACAATGGAGTAAACACTTTATGACAGCTCTCCTTGTTGTTGACATAAGGGCACATGCTCGCGTAATGTCTACTGTTCACATAAAGAATACTGTTCACCAAAGAACTACCGTTCACGTAAGGATAACTGCTCACGTAAGGACAAGACTTAGTGTTCACGTGAGGATAACTGTTCATATAAAGACAAATGTTCGCGTAAAGACAAATGCTCACGTAAGGACAATTGTTCACGTAAGGGCAATTCTTCACATTAGGACAACATTTCACTTAAGGACTACTGTTCCCGTAAGGACATGAATCTATCAACAAACAATTTTTTTTTTTTTTTTTTGTGACTGGTATTTATATTTAGGCATTTATTTGACTGTTTTAACTTGTTTTGAATACAATTATTAGGGGACAGTTAAACAGTAGTCTAACTGCAAAGCCGAATAGGGAAAATGCTGAGTTGTGTTCGCTGTTCGTCTATATGGAACGGGATTGAATGACACAGTTACTATACTTAGATTTACGTCGTGGGACATCCGAACTGTTCAACGCGGCGGTTAAGCACATTTATGGACATTGTACACACGTTTCATGCGCAGTTGATCTTTATGCCTCGAATCGCCCTTACAAAGTCCATAACAACTGTGCTTAACCACCGCGTTGAACAGTTCGAATGTTCCATGACGTCATCGGTAAATTTAAATATAGTAACTGTGTCATTAAATCCCGTTCCCTATAGCATGCTATGTAAATCATTAACTTGGTCTAACAACAACCTCTTTTGAATGTGTTCAGAAGTTTTTGGGTAAGGCAAGCTATGTCTGGGAGTTTGAGGGTTAAGCCCCGGATCTTATCACAAGACACTGTTGCTCTCTTTAGACAACAAAGTGAGCATGGTTGCCCAAAGACTAATCCTCGTGCCATGCCGGGGAAAAAAACAACAACAACAACAACAACAAAAAACTAAGGAAATGTCCCCACTTGGAAGTTTGACGTCATGCGTGTTTACGATGACGGACTTGGCTAACGTAACAAGTGCTCTCCCGAAACTGCAGGTTAAAGAGATCGGTGATGTCAAATTACTTGCAAGCTCTCTGAATGTTCCTGCGTAGATTGGATGTGATATCTGATCTACAGGCTTGGGGTAAACTGTGAGCAGTTTCCAAGAGAAGCCGAATAGGGCAAATACTGGGTTCCCTGTTCAGCTCTACGTTGTCTCTTCTCGGCTTCACTTCTTTCTACAGCCTTCAAAACTGTGAAATTCAAAGTAGACAGAGAGATTAAGGAGACACATACAGGTAAATGGAGAGAAAGATCGACAGAAAGAAAGTCGAGCAGATAGATAGATAGATAGATAGATAGATAGATAGATAGATAGATAGATAGATAGATAGATAGATAGATAGATAGATAGATAGATAGATAGATAGATAGATAGATAGATAGATAGATAGATAGATGGATGGATGGATGGATGGATGGATGGATGGATGGATGGATGGCTGGGTGGGTGGGTGGGTGGGTGGGTGGGTGGGTGGGTGGGTAGATAGACAGACAGACAGACAGACAGACAGACAGACAGACAGACAGACAGACAGACAGACAGACAGACAGACAGACAGACAGACAGACAGACAGACAGACAGACAGACAGACAGATAGATAGATAGATAGATAGATAGATAGATAGATAGATAGATAGATAGATAGATAGATAGATAGATAGATAGATAGATAGATAGATTTGACAGACAGGTTGTTGTTGCGAAGAATGTCTTGGACGCATTGAATTTTATTCAAGAATTACACTTAACAGTGGTTACTGCACTGAACTGACTTGCAGGTGAATAAAGATGACTGGTCAAAAAAGCTTTTCTTGCCCTTGCAATAACGGACCGCTTACTGGTCCTTTGAGGTAAGTTTGCATAATTAACATACTCCGTCAATCCATTTTGGTTACAAAAGATTACAAGAAAAACCCAAAAAAAAATACAAAAACGATAGCCTCCAAATTTCTAGGGTACTTCAAAGATAGTTTTGTCCAGAAATAGCGCTGAAAATGGATTTTCTAGGTATGAAGGGCATAGAATTCAGTAAATCAGAGTTTTAAATATGTATGCAAAGTTGATGTCGTAGAAGGGCATGACTGAAGGACTCGGGTGGCATTTAGTCCCTGTCGAGATATTGATTCTGTCCTTCGCTGCCTGCCGGGGCCGGAAGCCACACGAGCCCCAGTGAGGGATTAGCCGTGCTGACATGGAATTGTCCGGAATACTCCAACCACACACAGGAACCCCAGCCAAGCCAAGCTTAAGGAAAATCTGTTACTGAAGTTGACAGGTCACTTATCATTTGTACACACTCTTAAAATGTTGCTGAAATATTTTTGTATTTTGTATTTTGTATACTTCTATGATCTCATTTGGGAAATTTGCAATATAGTGTCATTGCAGCCCAGTTACAATTGGAGCAGACACGTAGCCGCCACAGTGCAATGCTGGTCGGCAGGTTTTGTTGTTGTTGTTCTTGTTGTTGTTGTTGGTGATGGGTTATGGAGGTGGTAGTGGTAGGGATTAGTTTTTTTTTTAAGTTTATCCGAGCAGCGGGCAGTGTTTGGCCTCCTCCCCTCGACTTCCAAATGCTGGGGTATCTTGAACGCGCGAAACCGTGTACACGGGCTCTCCGAGTTTTTCGTTCTTATCGGAGAAGACTAGGGTGCTCGATCCTACCTACTCTAAGATCAGGGACAGGAAAATATGAGAAAAATTCCCAAATTCCAACATGCCCACACCGACCGAGAATCGACCCCGATACTTTCGGCATGAGAGGCGAACACCTTGCCTCTGGACCAAATAGGATGGGAAGGTAAGCAGCAAAACTTAATTGAGAGGCTACTGAAATCACACTCCAGTGGAAATTTTTTAAAAATCCATTCGTGAACACACACACACACACCCACACACACACACTCACACACAAAAAGCATCCCCCGCATTGCCAGCCGGGAAATGTAGTCATCTACACCTAATCGATATCACGAAAAATTAGATTTGTGACATACCGATTTTTTACGTGAGAAACGGCACAACCAATGTGGCCCATGAAACGAAGCCCCATGATTCTTTCTAGTTGTTGTTGTTGTTTTTTGATATATTAAATTAGGCATTAGTTACGCCTTAGGATAGATGCGCATTCGGATAGCACACATTCTTTTTGTTTTTGAAACTGTCTCTAATGGTCAAGAAATACATCCCACAGATAAGTAATAGTTGAATACCGACAACGCTTTTCGAGAAGTCTTTGGAATGTTCGAAACCAATCGTAGAGAAAAGGGAGGAAAATGGGAGAAAAACAAGCCTGACTGAAATATTGGCAAAGATATACATGTAAATGTCACAGTGAACTAAAGAACGTTCGATTTTACAGTATTGGTGAATATCTATTTCCAATCACCAAGGGCTAAAATGTTTACGGAAGCGATAAGTGATCGGGATGTTGTTTTAATGTTGTGACTTCACACAGTTAATGGGAAAATCAAGGGAGCCATAGTAAACTTTCCTAACTCGGTTTTCACAAATTTTTCAGGAAAAAAAAACCTAAGTACCTTTCTATATCAGACTTACTGGTTGCGATATTTCAAAAACGTTATTTCACATTAGTTTTCAGAATTCAAATTCCAGCTTAGAACACAATGTCGGGCCGTGGAGCGCTACAAGCATATACTAAATATCTCAATTTTTAAAAAAATGAAAACAAAAAGTCGAGTTACGATAGTTTACAATGTTGCCCTAGAAACGAACCCATGATCTTTACAATGAAACGCCCACAAAGACAACAAGATAAGCTATGACAGCACAAGCTCTGAGCGAGATGCGTTTTTAACTCCAGTGTTATTTTAAAGCTAAAAGAATGCAAATTCAGGTTCACACTTCCTGGTTCGCTGAATACATTCAAATGATTGGATAGCTTTTACATTTTCAGAGGTGTTTTCTTGCCTCGCTCCGTCTATCTGAATGTTTATCTTGAAGCTTGGAACAAATGCCATGGCAAGCTAGTCTAGATGTTTCAGCACACTCACCCACACAAAAATAATAATAATAATAATAATAATAATAAAATATATTGTTAATTTTAAAAAATTGTCACCCAATAAAATCTTCTATTGAACACAATGTGGTTGTTGGTGATGGTGGTGTTGCTGCTGTGCTGCTGCTGCTGTTGTTTTTGGTGTTTTCATCAGCTGTGAACGTTTACTTAGGCGCTGTGTCCAGTTATTTCTATTTTCGTATCATAATAACACAAGATGATAATTTAGCAATGGTTTTATGTTTACCAAGATAAAAGACGGTAAACAATATAAATAATGGTTGGCAGTCAGTGCCTTGTATGGACACATACACACCTGCAGCCATTTTGTTTTTCAAAGCAAGTGTATATTTGTTACCCTGGTCTCACTTGACAGGGCTTTGGCAACTTTCTTGTTGTTGTAAGTGCCTACGCACTTCAAGCGCTTTGCACGAGAGACGCGTACGTAATATGTACTATCCCCAACCCCTCCACCCTAAATCTTATCGAATCCCTAACCCTGGTCCCCACCTTTTCAACCAAAAAACAGGAGGAAAAACACGAAAAAAAAAAAATCTCAAAGAATAATTAATAATAATAATAATAATAATAATAATATATACATTTATATAGCGCCAGGACTAAAACATTAAAAGCTCTAGGCGCTGTACACAGTAAAAAATCATAAGAGCACATTCAAATAAACTTACACACACACAGACAAACTAGTTTTATACATCCATAGCAAGCTATAAAATTCAGTTTTTAAAAAGAAATGTTTTTAACCTGTTTTTAAATATGTTTAGAGAGGCAGAATTTCGAACCTCTTGTGGTAAAGAATTCCACACACAGGGACCAAAACAACTAAAAGCTCTATCTCCATAATTTGATGTTTTACACCTGGGAACAACCAGTTTGTTTTCTGTAGTAGATCTTAAAAATCTATCAGACTCATGTTTTTTCAAAAGTTCCGAAAGATAGGAGGGAGCTGAACCTTCAAGACATTTGTAAACCAAAACTGCAGCTTTAAATTTTATTCTGTTTTCAACAGTAAGCCAGTGAAGTTGGTCAATAAGGCTTGAGGCAGATTCTCTTTTTGATTTTCTAAAAATCAGTCTAGCTGCATTATTCTGAATTATCTGAAGGCGTTTTATTTTGTTGCTCGGAATTCCAAAGAGCAGAGAGTTACAATAATCAAGCTTTGAAAACATAAGTGAAGTGATAAGTATTCGAGTTGCCTCTTGGGATATGAATGGACGAATAGAGCTGATGTTTTTTAATTGAAACATTAATGATCGACATAATGAACTTATTTGATTTTCCATGCTGAGATCTGATTCTAAAATTGTGCCTAAGTTTTTAACTTTATTCACGTCTGCTACAGTGCTTTCACCAATATTTAATTTTACATTTTTAATTGCAGTAATTTGTCTTTTCTTTCCAATAATCATAACTTCTGTTTTGTCTTCATTTAGCTTTAGTTTGTTTTGGTTCATCCATTCTTTTGTGTCCATAATACACTTTTCAGGGAGATATGAAAACCGCCTTTAGTCAGATGAAAGTAGCTCTTGGGCCAATCATCACCAAGAGCGCCCCACTTAAGTCTGTAAATGGTGAACCCATCACAGATAAAAATGAACAACTGAATAGGTGGGTAGAGCATTACTCTCTGTTGTATTCAACTGAGAAAAATATTCCACCAGATTTTGAGGAACACCTCCAAAAACTGCCAATAATGGCCGAACTTGACGCTGAACCTTCCTTAGTCGAGCTTTCCAATGCAATCGACCACCTGTCTGCTGGAAAAGCCACAGGAAGTGACAACATTCCTGCAGAGGTATTAAAAGACCTAAAAGGCCCACTATTACCACACCTGTATAATCTGTTACTGCAGTGTTGGAAAGAAGGCGTGATACCACATGATATGAGAGACGCCAAAATTGTCACACTTTACAAGAACAAAGGAGACAAAGGCGACTGCAACAACTATCGAGGCATATCCCTCCTCAGCATTACTGGAAAGGCTTTTGCTCGCGTCATCCTCTGCCGCCTTCAACAACTGGCGGAAAAAGTCTTACCAGAAACACAATGTGGCTTTCGAAGCAAACGATCAACTATTGACATGATATTTGCACTTCGGCAAATCCAAGAAAAATGTAAAGAACAAAACAGGCCGCTTATAACATGCTTTGTGGACCTAACAAAGGCTTTCGACACCGTAAGCCGATCTGGCCTGTATGTCACGAGTGGAGTGAGTGCAATTAAGGGGATTGCTACAGAGCGGGTGTAGAATAAGAAGAGCTCACGACAGACGGATAGGAAAAGACGTGAAAGGGGAAGAGTAAAAATAACTCATGCAGACAAGTGGGAAAAGCGTGCGTGTATGAGTGGTGTGGAAGTCTGAATGAGGCGAAAGCGCTGGATTACTATCACTGCAAGTTAGAAGGTCCTACGGATCGGACCTGTGAATAAGAGCCCATCGGGCGGACATAAGGGAAGCAGTCGAGAAGACTAGTGAGAGTCTTTCCAGTTATGACTGGTATGTAGAACGTTGATTGATTATTATGATTGATGTATTATATTATATTCGTCTATTACCATGATGTGAATAAGTATATGTGAGGAATGTGGAAGTCCTTGATATTGGATATAGCAATGTGCGCCACGAGCGATAGATGAAAGTGAGTTCATGGATTTGTAGCGCGAGTGAGTAGTGTGTACTCCGATGGAAGTGTGTTACCGTAAGATGTGTGGTGAGTGAAAGGTGAACTAGTGTGTGTACGTTTCATGGGTTGTAAGGAGAGGTGGAGTGAATAGAAATGGTAGGGTATTATACCAATGTAATGTTATTCTTGTAGGTGTCGGGGACGGGCCGAAGAGCCACCTCGATGAGCACAAGTGATAGGCCAGCATAGGGCCGGAGGCCGTACATAGGCCAGAAGTGAGACTGTCGGTGCAGGACAGTAGAGGCACATAAAGTCGTGGCAGTCGGGCCACGGACAGGGACGTAGATATGAGAGTGAATGAGATACTATATTGTTGCCATGTTGATAGGCTAGTGAACTGATACTATGTTGTTGCCATGTTGATGGCTATGGAAATAATAATGTGTTATTGCCCTGCTGAGGTGCGAGGGGAATGCTAAGGGGTATGACAATAGGAAGGTGATATTGAGAGACTGCGGTGCCAGTAAATTATTAATGTGCTATTAAGACCCTGAGGGGAGAGGCTGGGGCCGAAGTGCCTTTAGGAGTAACTACCGGATTGTGGATCCGAGGGAGAGTGTGTGGGAGAATAAGGCCGTTGTACGGCAGTCATTTCAATAATATAATGTATGTAATTGCGCTATTATATGTATAATTATGTTTAATAAATGTGTGAGTCTGATGGGTTGTTTTGTTAAGTGTTAAACTTGTTTGTTCGTGATTGTCGTCCTGTCATAAACTATTACATCTCCCAGTCTGGGATTTGTGACACTGTATGCAGTCCTTAAATCCATAGGCTGTCCACCAACATTGCTAAAACTTATTGCATCCTTCCACACTGACATGAGGGCATGTGTCAACTTTGAGGGCTGCACATCCAATTCATTTGCTGTAAACAGCGGTGTGAAGCAGGGATGTGTTCTTGCTCCTACCTTATTTGGTATATATTTTGCAGCCCTACTCAAGAATGCCTTTGGTCAATGTTCAGGTGGAGTACTTATTAACACCAGAGTGGACGGCTCCATTTTTAATGTTGCCAGACTAAAAGCAAAATCTCGTACAGAGCATATTATGTTACAAGAGCTCCTCTTCGCAGATGATGCTGCAATCGTGGCCCACGATGAAACCACGCTCCAGGCTCTCATCAATAGCCTTGCCAAAGCCTGTGACAAATTCATGCTAAAGATCAGTGTCTCAAAAACTGTAGTTTTGACACAAGGCTTGAGAAACCCCAACCCAATCATGCTGAATGGCTCTCCTCTGGAGCAAGTGGGAAAATTCTGCTGCCTAGGCTCAACCATCAGTGGTAGCACAGACATAACAACTGAAATAAATGCCAGAATAGGAAAGGCGGCCACAGCTTTTGGCAAACTCTCAAAAAGGGTGTGGAACAATAGCAAGCTGACCATCAAAACAAAGGTACTCGTGTACCAAACTTGCGTCCTAAGCACCCTGCTGTATGGCTCAGAGACATGGACCACCTACTCCAAACATGAAAGATCCCTCAACTCCTTCCACCTGCGCTGCCTACGCAAAATTCTCAAGATCAAGTGGCAAGACAGGATCTCAAATATCGAAGTTCTGAGCCGAGCCAACATTCCATCAACTCAGGCTCTCCTAGGCAAAAAAAGACTGCGGTGGCTTGGACATCTCCACCGTATGGAAAATGATCGCATCCCCAGACAAATTCTCTACGGGGAACTTGCTACTGGCAACCGACCCAGAGGTAGGCCACATCTGCGATTCAAAGACACTTGCAAGGTCACGATGAAAGCATTCAACATCGACCCCAATGAATGGGAGAACCTTGCAAATGATCGAAGCAGATGGAGACAAAAATTGCGCAGTGGCACGCTCGCAATAGACTTCAAGGCAAAAGAAACATACCTGACAAAACGACAGAGGCGGAATGAAAACACTCGCCAAAGTGAACCCAAAAGACTGACCTGCAATCACTGCCATCGCACTCTCGGGTCAAACATTGGTAGAATAAGCCACGAGAGAAGCTGTCAGTCAAAGTGAAAGTGAATATTCTAGCTGCTAAGACCGTCTGTAAAGACGCTAAAGGCCATATTTACACTTTTCACTATCTTTTATAACATTGTCAACATGACCTAAAGTCGTACCAGGGTGATATAGTTGGACATCATCAGCATACTGATGGTAATAAAGACCATGATCTTTAAAAATATTAGACAGGGGCCCAATGTACATAATAAAGAGAGTGGGACCTAAAACTGAGCCTTGTGGAACACCATATGGCAGTATGTATTCTTTTGATTTTATGTTATCTGTTACAACAATTTGTTTTCGGTCACATAGATAGGACCTGAACCATTTCAGAGCTATACCAGAGATCCCATAGGTTGCTTCTAATCTGCAAAGAATAATTTCATGATCTATAGTGTCGAAGGCAGCTGATAGATCAAGAATGTTTAAACACGAAACCAAGCCCTTGTCCAGTAATCCAAACAAATCATTAACAATCCTCAATAAAGCAGTTTCAGTGCTACAATTTGCACGATATGCTGACTGGAATGATTCACAGAGAGCGTTATTGTTTAGATGACCAAGTAGTTGTTTTAAAATTACTTTCTCTAAAATCTTTGATAAAAATTGAAGATTAGATACTGGTCTATAGTTTTTCAAGTTTTCAGAGTCAAGATTAACTTTCTTAAGCAAAGGTTTAACGAGTGCAACTTTATAGGTCTCTGGCACAGCACCTGTACATAAAGAAGTGTTAATAATTTTTGTGATGGATGGTAAAAGATCAGGTAAGCATTTTTTTAACAAGTCTGTGGGCATGGGATCTAGTTCACATTGCTTAGTAGCAGCAGAACAAATTATGTCATTGATTTCATCACTGGTAACTTCACTGAAACAAGAAAGATTATTCCCAACAAATACAGAATTTTCACTAGTTATATCACAACTACTTAAATTGTCTCTAATTTTTTCTATTTTGTCCATGAAGAAGTCCCCAAATGCATTAGGCAGATGTTCCTTTTCTATTGAAGTTGGCAGGTTGATCCTTTTCTGTTTGCCCAACAAATCATTGGACAAATTGAAAAATTGTTTTGAATTTTGAATTTCACAAAACCTTGAGTTGTAATAGTCACATTTAGCTTTTCGAATGGTGTCATTCACAAGTTTCTTATGGTGAATGTATATTTCTTTGTCAATTTGTAACTTTGTTTTCTTCCATTTCCTTTCTGCTCGTCGCCTGGCCTGTTTTGCTGCTTTTGTTTCCAACGTGAACCATGGTGATGGTGTCCTGTCGGTCACAGTCCTTGATGTTTAATCACAATTAACTAAGGCTGTTGTTTGGCGCATTTCGGAAGGGGCTCTCTACCTCTGGAATCACAAAAGGCTTTAAAATACGTACCCATGGAACAAATAACTTGGGGGACGTACGTACTTATAACAGTGTTTCTCCTTGTAAACATGAAATACTCACGGGGATAGGGGGAAAAGGATATCCTTTTCTTCCTTTTCATAAAAATAGATGGCATTCTAGTTTCATGAAAAGGCTTCACGATATAATTTGCATGAGTTTTCTCTACACAATTCATAATATATTATCAACAACTGTTTGTCGATCTTTTGCCATCGAATGTTCTGACCGTAAAGTTCAGTTTGAAAGAGAAGGCAGTACCAGAAAAAGTCATGACCTATTGTTCCGTATCATTTCACTTCTTGTGTAAAATAATTACAATATTTAGGAAGAAAATAACACACCTTTGTGTTTTTCCATAATATATTATATTTCCCATACCATCCAAACTTGGCGTGTGGGTGGAGCGTGGTCTGTCAGTGGTTTTAGGTCTATGAAGTGTATTATTTTGCAATAGTTTTGCCTTTCCGCGCAGACCCGAATTAGCTTGTGTTTTATCAATAATGTTCCATGTCGCGATGTGGGTTAGATGGGGATATTTCGACTGACACTCTTTCGAGGTCCGCTCCCACAATCGACGAACACACAAAAAAAAATACTTGCACTCTAAAAACTAAATAAATCAATTGCTTTGATTTTTAGCAGAACTGTAGAGCAGTTTAATTACAGGAATTAATGTAACAAATATAATTATAAATATAAATATCAATTCAAAGGCAACTGAATCTAACTAATGAAACTACAGCTTTCTATAAAGACTAACGTATTCAATCTAACTACTTGCAGGTCATATGAGTTATATGCCAAATAGAATCCGCGCACGTGGCGACGGATATAACAGTTTAAGTTCTATTAATTCAATGAGACATGTTATGATATGGACATTTCCTCTAGACACGCCATGGAGAATGCTTGTACAACCATGCGTTGTCTGGCGGTAGCTCTGAAACTGTCTTCAAAAGTAAGTAGAACGGTTCACTTTCATCATTACAAATTAGTATGGACTCTCACCATGCGGCCCTCACTGGGAGTGAGAGCGCTGGATGTAAACGCTGTGGGTTTATATCAAACCAAGTAGCTTAGGCTCTGGAGCTTTAAATCAGGCTCCTCACAATGGACTGCTCAACTGCGTCTCTATGTCTCTCATCTGGCTGAGGACTATCGCCGACCACCTCGTAAATGGATTGTCTACATGTGGCCCAGAACTAAGTTCTGTATGGCCTTAAATACTGGTCTGCATCTGCAGCTTACCGTCTAATTCCTGGATTGTGATTGGTGCAACCACTTCTAGCTCAGCTGCCGAACTGAGTTATTTTAAGTAACAGCCCTACGCAACGACCTTGGGTCGACATCAAAGGTCGAATCACCCAAGACAATAAAACGTAATTTTATAGCAATAAATTCTTAACATGTTCAAAACCCCGAGCTTTTACTCTGGATCACGGTATTTTCTGTACGTCAACAGACATCTCAATAACATTTAATTCCTACTCACCCCTTCCCTCTTTACTAAACCTAGTTCAAAACACGAGATATAAAAAGTGCTCTGTCATGCACACCTACGCTGTCCGTCTATCCTTCCCCACACCTTCTGTCTATCTATTATTAAAAAAAACTGTTCAAAACAAATTGTTTACGAGACCAAGTTATGCTGGCTCGCACAATAATTACGTTTGTAAAAATTACTCACTGCTCTCTCACAAAAATTTAGTCAGTGGAAACATTTATGAATTAAATCTGTTCTTGACATTCCATGAAAAACAATTATTGTACAGAGTGACTTCCGTTCATTGAACTGGCCTGGATCCAAGAGAGAAAGACAAACAAATACAAACACATACACAGAGAGAGACAGACAGACAGAAAGAAAGAGAGAGAAAGCTGAGAGAGAGAGAAAGAGGAAGTGAGGGAGAGATAGAAAGTGAGTGAGATAGAGGGATAGAGAGAGAGAGATGGGGAGAGAGAGACTGAGAAGAAATGAGAGAAAGAAAGAGGACGAGAAAGAAAGAGAGAAAGTGAATGTGTATTATTATGTGAGAGAGAGAGATTTTCGAGTGTGTATGAGAGAGAGAGAGAGAGATGTTCCTAGGAAGATTCATCGATTGTGGTACTTTCATCTTATACAAACTTTGAATACTACTAAGTGAACATTGAACTTCTGGTGTTTCAAAATCAGTGTCAGAAAGGTGCTTTTCACAGTCTATAAAATGCCTATGAAATTGAATTAACCGAGCACAAAACATGTTTCAGTCGTTTATATTTTCCTTGCTGACCATGCCACATTAATTTTTGCTTTCAACGTGACATCGGGTGATGTTTTATTTGATGTTAACCCCGTAAAATGCATTTGATTCTTAATTTCAGCAGCTGTTCCCCCTTGGTTAGTTGCTAAAAATCCGCATTCATGCAGCATCCCAGCTTGCATACCAAAGGAATCGACACAAAGGGTTGGGGACCAGACTTGCACATAGGAATGACATCGCTTCTATGCAGATCCGCTGGTTACGACATAGCGCCGACGTAGGTTTGATATATTAGGGAACCCGCCCCTAAGGTAATCCTACCAATTCTATACAAATCTACATCGGACTGACGTAAGAATACCGGCTGGGATTACCACAGAATTCCAGGTCGCGTCAAGACAAGACAATTCCGAATAAACAGGAACAGAAGTGGATGAGATCGTTGGAAGATTAATATTCATTATTTAGTACAGCGCTGTCGTCGTGTTCTTTCTCTCTCCAATATATATCGAACCCTAGCTATGACTATGAGTGCATTGTCATTCTTGCTTTCTGTTATTGATTGCAATGAAGAAAACTGTACGGTCCTCCTTAATGTTCAGTTAGTGGGCGAGTAGACATTATCGTTGTTGCTAGTCGCCTAAGGCTTAAGTCCTATGCTTTCAACGTTCATGATTGTGTGAGTAAAATTTCTGTGTAGTTCTAGATCCAGGCACGATGCGTGGTCTGCACGCTTGATCGTGTCACTGGACATAACGGTTGGCGTACATTTATTATCACCAAGGGACGTTTAAACTTTATGAGATTGTTACGAAACAGGTACCGGTAGTAAATAAAGAGAGAGAGAGAGAGACAGAGAGAGAGAGAGACAGAGAGAGAGAGAGAGAGAGACAGAGAGAGAGAGACAGAGAGAGAGAGACAGAGAGAGAGAGAGAGAGACAGAGAGAGAGAGAGAGAGAGAGAAAGAGACAAAGAGAGAGAAACCACTGTCATTTTAGTTTATACTTTCACCTTTCTCTCTCTGCCCTTTCTTTTTTGTTGACTTTACAGCTTTACGTGTGTTTTGGATAAGATATTTCTTAGGTCACAGATTTGTTTAATTTTGTAATTGTTATCTCCGAGGATAGACCACAGGTACTATTTGAACTGCGGATGGGAAACAAAAATATAATGGCCATGATTCACTACAAAAACAACAACAACAAAAAGTCCCTATGACATGATAATGACAGGATATTTCCAGGACAGAGAACAACTTGGTTCGCAATGCAAGAGACTTTTGTGTCGGCAATGGTTAACATCTGTTTATGTACTAAAGCGCAGAGTTACTTTTCGTGGAAATATCATTAGATCTTAAAATTTTGCTGAATACGGAACTCAGCTTGCTGAAAACAGCGATTCTAGATTACATTCCGTAGCTACTGGTGGACTCACCACGAAATGCTATGTCATAGCCATAATTATGCAGAAGCACTCTATAGCCCCCTTATAACCTGCCACATTTCATCATGTAAACGAAAACACAATAAAGCTTTCTCTTAATTAAAATCTTTACTGAGCGCAGCACTTTATGTCAGTGTTGGTCTACAGATCAAAGGAATCCCTGTACAGATATGATTCTGGTTTGCATTCGTTATCCTGAAATTGTTGTGGTTAAAATGGCTCGCCATGGGGAATTACTGACTTTTCTGGCGGGTTGGGAAGGGGGTGAGGGGTGAGGGTGGGTGGGAGGGTTTAGAACTGTGCAACTGGTCCCCTTAGAGCAAGAGTGGGCCGTCCCATATGTTTTGAGAAACAGAAATGAACTCTTCGCTACGGATAGTGAGGGTTTTAATGGCTTGTAAAAGCAAAGATTTAGTGTTCAAATATCCAGGAACCAAGAACGGGAATACAACAGATATTTCTAGGAAATCTGAGTCAGTGTCTATTTATACAGAACCAACCTTTTAGAAAATAGCAAAAATGTGGTATAACCCATGCTTGCTGCACTGTGACGAACTTATGTAGGGGCTGTCTAGTCCACGTGGCCAAAATGCTCACATAGTGTGTGTGTGTGTGTGTGTGTGTGTGTGGTGTGTTTGGTGTGTGTGGTGTGTGGTGTGTGTTGTGTGTGTGTGTGGTGTGGTATGTGGTGTGGTGTGTGTGTGTTGTGTGTGTGGTGTGTGTGTGGTGTGGTGTGGTATGTGGTGTGGTGTGTGTGGTGTGTAGTGTGTGTGTGCGTGTGCGGGTGGGTGGGTGTGTGTGTGTGTGTTTGTGTGTGTGTGTGTGTTTACCTACTTTGAGGTGGGTTTCCGGAAAAACTTTACCCCAACAAAATAATAATTGTGGCCAGCTAGCCAAACCTAACCCAAAAAAAGCTTTCCGAACAATTCAGTGTGCAAACAAAACTTGTCTAAACAAAAATATTAGCCAGTCCAATTCCAAGAAGTTTAGTCATTAACTGCAGTCAAATTGCATGCCAAGGGAAATAACACAGTTAAATTTCACCTTTCTTTGGCGGATTAGTTTGTTATGTCCCATGTCCTTTTTACCATAGGTACGATACCACTGTGAGCGCGTGTATTCAATTTGTAATCGGTTTTCATATAATATGTGTAAATTTTTCTTATCTAAACAATACGTGAAGAATCCAACACGTCATTCGAGTTTGAAGTCAAAATGTGGGAAAGAAAAAGGTGTACGCTGGTGTTTAGGTCTTTATTTTAGGGGTTTCGCTGCCCTTGGCATTTACACCTCACTTTTCTTGTTCGTATTTTTATTGTCGTGGTAGAGATTCGTTTTTTTTTTTAGAATTTAGCCCAGGCAGCGGCCTGTTTGACCTACTCTTTTGGATTTTCAACTGCCAAGGTATCTTTAACGTGCGCAACGAGCACACGGACCCTCCGAATTTTTCGTCCTTATCCGAGAAGACTAGGTGCTCGGTCCTCCCTACCGTAGGATCAGGGACAGGAAAATATGAACAAACTTCCAAACTTCCAACATGCCTGCACCGACCGGGATTTGAACCAGGTACCTTCGGCATGAGAGGCGAGCACCTGGCCTCTAGACCACCGTGTCCCCCAAATGGTGTATGCAGCAAAACCTCGTGTAAGAAATAATACAGAAACAATAAGTGAGACTTTGCTCCAAGCCCTGCAGCTGCTACTCCACGGGTCCGCTGTGTTTTTTATAATACTTCGTCATTTAGCTTTTAAGCTGATTTGCTGCCATAACCTGTTTCTTCTTCTTCCTATTCTTCCTCGTTTTTTTTTGTTTGTTTGTTTGTTTTTTACCAGCTCCAGCTCTGCTACTCGAATACATAAGAAAATATTGTATGCCATTAGATTGTTGTTACCTGCACGTACGCACCCCAAGTATTTTGGGCTAGGGCTACGTATTTTACAGCCTTTTGTGTCTCCAGAGCTAGAGAGCTCCCCCTGAAATAATCCTAATACGTAAGTAATTAGTCTTTCATACTTTCTTTGTTTTCCCCCTGCTTTTTTAGTTGAAAGGGTAAAGGGCAATGTTAGGGATTCGATAAGATTTAGGGTTGAGGAAAAGGACGGGGTTAGGGATAGATACGTATACGCAAGAGCCTCTAGCGCAAAACGCTTAGGGTACATGCATAGAAGTAACGGCTGCCATATTATGAACCAGCCACGAAAAGAAATGTCTTTGACATGAAACATAATCATGGTATTATGACGACATCAAAAAAGGGTTTCTTCTTTTCCGACAGTCTATAAATTAAAAATTACAACTTACTTTCACACAAACAGTTACACACACAAAAAGCACAGGCCGACCATTTCGCCCCGAATATCAAACAATGTATGAAGTTTTCATAGATCCCAGTTGGAACGTAAGTGCAGTTCTTTTCTCTCTTTTGAATTCAAATTGGCATGTATTAATTAACCGAGTGGACAGCCAAGAACGCCAATGTCTGTTCCAGACAGGGCAAGTGATGATGATTAATAACCATGAAATATAAAAAGGAGGATGAACAAGATATGATCAATATAAATGAAACAACATGTAGATATTCTAGAACATTCTGAAGGTCCTTGAAAGAGCATCGTGTTTTTTGGCTTGTGCTTTTTTCTGGTTAGAAACAAACCAACTAGGTCAGTTCAATTTTATTTGCAAGGAAGAAGATAAGATAAGAGATAAGAATCACTTTATTATCCCATGGGGGAAATTCATATTATATTCACAGTGCGTTTAAGAGCACATAGTTATTACGTGATACACACATCAGACATATCATTACACGAACCTGTCGTAACTCAGTAACAGAAAAGTAACCTGGCTTGGTATTTTACATGTCTAGAATGCTTTGCTGGGACGAACTGCAAATGGTGAAAACCATTTTTTGTTAACTTTCAATATTTGCATTGAAGTCGTTCGTTCTAATGCTGATTATTGGATTGCTCCTGCACGATCTAGAAATTTGATGAAACAAGGGGTTTCAATCCGTAGGCTACTTATAATATTCCCCTTTGAGTTCGAGTAAACGGATGCTGTCTGCCCCTTAAAATACATTATGCACACAACAGGCCATCTGAACGGTTCGAAACAGAGGAATGTTATGTATTTAATTTCAACGGCAGAAGATCTATTTTCGAACAAAATAAAAAACGAGAGAACAAACAAACACACTCAACAGTTTGGCTACAGCTGCATTTTGCCGAAAATTAGATCTATCTTGGTCAAGTCAAACGCCACATGAAATCTGTTTTGGCGTGCTTGAGATGTGAAACAGAACTGTTATTTCAAGGAACTGATTTAACATCGCGCCGATTTTCATTAAATTTGTGAGAACACTGTTGGTTTAAAGCTGTGGGGACACTGTGATCTAGAGGCAAGCTGCTCGCCTCTCATGCCAAAGGTATAGGGTTCAAATCCCAGTCGGTGCAGGCATGTTGGAATTTTGGAATTTTTCTCATATTTTCCTTCCCTGATCCTATGGGAGGTAGGATCGAGTACCTAGTCTTCTCGGATAAGGACGAAAACCTTGCAGGGCCCGTGTGAACGTTGCGCATGTTAAAGATACCTTGGCAGTTGGAAATTGAAAAGAGCAGGCCGAACAGAAAATTAAATGATAAAATTCATCCCTACCACTCCCTCCTCTCCCCCCCCCCCTTTCACCCCCCCCCGCCCCCAAAAAAACAAAAAACGCCGAGACGTGTCTGCTCCAGTTGTAATTGGGTTGCAATGACACAAAGGCAAATTTCTCAAATGGGATTAAAGAAAATACAAAATATTGTTTAGGATTAATATTGTTTAAACCGAAACCCATTATAATTATTGTTTGGACTGAACAAATTCTATGTAAAGCTGGTGGATTTGTTGTCCACTGCAGAAACCAGGGACAATAATATTTGGAATAAGGGCCAGACAGAAACTAGTAATCTAGAAGCTGTTGTGAATGCTGGCCACGTATGGCCATATGGACAGAACAGGTCTACATTTTTTTACACCTAAAATAGTCACTGAAAGATCATGTTCTGAGCCTGGGCAGTATGATTTCATTTCTTTATTGGGCAATCTTCATTCCTCACAAATTACATTAGAATGTTGCATAAAGGAAGAGAATGTTTGTCGATAAAGAAACAGTCCAGCCAGGAGCCCTGTGGAAAAATCCGACGCACAGGATTGACTTCAAGTGTGCACATTGGAGTTGCGTCATTCCTAGGTAGATCCGCTAGTTACGACATCGCGCCGGTGTCGGTTTGATGAAGGAAACCCGCCCTATGGTAAGTCTACCAATCTTGCGGAAATCTACGGCCTGATTGGCGTAGTATAGAATAGATGGCTGGGAATCGGTACCAAAACTCGCGACTAAGATCTTGGAGGTCTTTAGCATAATGCTGTAGGCGCTGGAAATCTGCATTCTGACAGTCTTCATTTTTGTTTGTTTGTTTGTTTGTTGTTGTTGTTGTTTAATATTTCGTGAAAGTAAACTTACGTCCTCCTTCCAGCAAACGCAGAAATCTTCCAGAAGCACCTCTAAGCGTGTCACCAAACAGCGAAAGACTCAACCTTCAACAGACAGTAATATGATGAGTGACTTTGCCTTGGGGCAAGTAATCACCGATGTCAGAAATTCCGAGGACATGTATGACGCTGTGAGTGACAGGTTAAAGCTTTGGCCAACAGGTAAGCAGTCATACTCATGTCAGAGCATGTTCCCAAAACTATCAATAAAACATAATATTTTAACTGAAGGCGCTGACTTCATGCATATCCGAAGAAAGCACTAAGCCTATGGATCCATGACAGAATTATATTTTCTGGCGTGGACCCACAGCGCATCTTGTCCTTTCTGAGAGAGGCTAAGATCTACAAGGTGTCGATAATAACTTTCATACTCATTTACAAAACTTTTTTTCAGATCCATACAAAACAACTATTGAAAACTTTAACAATGTGGTAAAATTATATGAAAGTATCTAATTCTATTGTTAAACATGAAAGCCCTGAATGCGAAACATAAACAAAGACTGTGCACCCAAATAGACCGTGAAGGGCGCAAAGTGGCCGTTATCGTGCCGACAGGCCGTAAAACCCAACTCAAATTCCAATAGCTATAATTTTTATTAATTTTAAGCTATTGCCAGTAGTAGTGTCTAATCGATAGAGTTCAGCAATGTTTTTAAGTGTTGCAAAGTTACTTTGCAATCATGGAACCAAATTACATGAACAATGACCTGGTATCTCACAATGAAGTTATGGCTACCTTAGTTCTTGTTTGTTCCAACTCTACGTTTTGCACAACGGAGAAGTTCGACGTTAAACGTTTGAGGTTTTGGTATTATGGTAAAGAGTTGGAATAAATCGTAACTGTGAAACTACTTAATGAGCACCACAACACATTTTAAACAAGTGTCAAAGTGTTCATTTGTCATATCACTTCTACATACTAAAAGATCTCCAGTTTTCTTCTTGTTGTTGTTGTTTTTGGAAAATGGAGATAAAACAAACGAGAACTAAGATCGCGTTATGTTTCAGAAGGTTTGGTTACAACACTTCTTTGAGAATTAAAGAGAAAAAATTGTCATGACACTGAAATTAATTTTTATTAAAAAGCAAATCTCTCACCATTGAATGCCCATTTTTACAACTTACTGAGAGTATGACAAAGAATGTAAAATGCTATATTTCATGATTTTTTTTTTCTTTATTCCTTTTTTCTAAGTAAAAGTGTCACCATGAGTAGAGCTTTCACTTTCGTTATCACATACCAGAATTGCTTTCCCCTAAATGTCCTTCACTCAAAACCTGAAATTACAACAAGCAGATGAAACTGAAAGCAGTTTTGATACCGGACACGGTGGTCTAGAGGCAGGTGCTCGCCTCTCATGCTGAAGGTACCGGGTTTGAATGTTGGAAGTTTGGGGTTTTTATCATGTTTTCATGTCCCTGGTCCTGAGTTAGGTAGGACCGAGCACCCAGTCTTCTCGGATAAGGTCGAAAAATTGGGATGGCCCATGTGCACTTGGCGCACGTTAAAGATACCTTGGCAGTTGGAAATCAAAAAGACCAGGCCGAACAGGCCGCTGCCCGGGCAAAATTCTAAAAAGCCAATCCCTACCCAACAAGAAAAATAAAACCAAGAAAAATGAGGTGTAAATGCCAAGGGCAGCGAATCTCCTAAAATGAAGACCTAAACACAAGCAAAGTTTTGAATAAGTCTTTTCACAGTTTGAGGATAATATTTCACAGGTGCGTGGTGTCAAGCATTTCTCTTTAACAATAACATTGTTATTTCAAACGATATGGCACCATTAACAGCTTGCTATGTGTCTGTTAATACATGGTTTGGTACATCTATTGCTAGATCTTTTTACCAGGGGGAAAAAAAGTGATATTTCCGCCATGTGGCCAGATGAGGGTTTGTTTGCACAGTGAATCTTCTGGAAGCTTTAGGGTTAGAGCTATGGTTAGGGTTAGGACTATGTATAGATAATATAATTGGCAAAACAACTTTTTCGTTGGCGACTTGGCCGCAGAGGCATCGTTTGTTTAAAAAAAAAAAAAAAGTGACTATTTTGGCTACCCCCCCCCCCCTTCCCCCTCCCAACTACCCTCTTAAAAAAAAAAAAATCTGGAAAATAGTGTAGTCTTGGCGGTGAAACAGATCACTGCCCTTCGCATCGGGCTGGGGGCGCTGTGTAGGCATTGCCTACTGTGCTAGTGTGAGGCAAAATGTATGGGTGGCGAGCCACCAGTGTGGCGCCTTCACCAGTCTCTATGTGTGTCACTCTTTATTGGGGCTAGGTCATGAAACCACCGCCAAAACTCAGCCACATTTTTCCTGAAGAGGTTTTATCACATTTCTCTCCTATCTTTCTTTTCTGTTCTTTCCAATCTATTGCCCATTCAGATTATCTACTGTTGTTTCTGAAATAGAAAACGGGCCAAAGTAATCCCGAAATTACGATTAAAATATTTTTGGCTTTGTTTTCATTTTGTTCATAGGTGGTGAAATCGTGTCTCTCCTGGCGTTGATTCAGTCAGAACAATCCTGCCGTTCCTGGAGACGATCCACACATGTGCCAAGAGCCACTGACGATCCTCTTTTTTGGCAGTGGCTTATGATGTCTGACGGGGAAAGCTACCCAGAAGATGGAACATTCACCGGTGAGGGTGGAAAGCCTGGTCACATAGTCCAGTTTTCCGCCAGTCGACACTGAATGCGCTTTCAAGAGATTTTGCCGCCAACGATGGAAGACATTGGCGTAGGTGGGTGGGCTGGTTGAGGCAAGGGGAGGGGAGTCTTTGTCCTCAGCTCTTCCACCGAAGACTGAGGTCATTTAGTGAGATCTAAAACATTTTAACAGGCATTTTTTTTTCTTCAACAGACCCTCACATATAATTTACTAACGACGTTTTACACTTGCTTCTATGAAAATCGCTAACGACAACGACACACGTTGACTAAATTTGTCATTCGCTACTATGAGAGTCACTCACGACAACGACCTAAACTGTCTAAGTTTGACAATAAAATTGATACCAAAAGTATAAGAGTCCCTTATGACGACACAAGTTGACAAAATTTGACACTTGATACCACATGTATCACTAACGACAACGAAACAAGTTGACTACAATTTGACACTTGCTACTAGCTATAGGAATCACCAATGACAACGATAAACTGCCACGACAAATTTACAGTATTAAAATACATTTTTGACACTGACGAACTTGTACACCATTTTTTTTTTCTGTGAATCTAATTAAGTGTTGATATAATTTCTATGCTTACTTTAAAAACGTTTATCATTATTTTCATGCATGGTTTATTATAAAGTGTAAATGTTGTCAAAGATTTCATAATAAACGTATTTCTTAATGCCCTTGAAAAAACAAATGAATTCAAATTGTTTGTGTATGCTATTCCTGATCAGTTTTCAACTTCGCTGTTTAAAAGTATGAATGTGAAATATCATCAAGGGAAATATCAAACAAATATCAACCTCACCGTGCACAAAGGCACTAAATGTCAAAGCATTGTGAACCAGATAAGTGTACTGAAACTATACGTGTGCTAGCAATATAAAGACCACAGGTGGCCTCTTTAACATGTTCATATAGCTTTTGCTATGTAGGCCACATGTGGTAAAGTTCCCTTCCTCATAATAATGGTTTAGAAAGTGCTGAAATACCTGGATGTTTACACAGTGCACTTCTACTTGGCTCAGAGAAGTGGAATGGAGAATGACAGTAGCTTAATAGGTATGCCACTTGAACTTTCTTCAGTTTTGGTCAGAAATTTCCAGTCCCTCTGCACATGGGCAAAACCCTTATGAAAAGTGCCATTCAGACCATCAGCGACCGTTATACAGCCCCGACCCTTGACTCATATACAATAAACTCCTCGTGAAATATTAGAACTACATGTAAACAAAACAAAAGCAAAGTACGAAGTGGGGTTCTCTTGGTTGCAAAGCATGGAAACAACAGCTTATCAACCCTACCAAGTACCTCCATTCTTACTCCATTTACGTGTGATCCAAATCCATACCTTCGCGACGATCTCCAAATTAAATGCATTTTTGGCTGGAGTATAAACTCCCGTACTGATACACACAAAATGAATGTACTGATACACATATACGTTAGACGGTTAACAGTTCAGAGTATTAAGAGGCTCGGGTTTTGTTATTTTTCAATATCTAGCCATAAAATTTGTGGCTGTTACTCCCTCAAACCCGGGGCGAAATACTGAAAGTTTCTTGAAATTAAAGTAATGAAAGAACTGTCTCGGCCATGGGACCATTATGAGGTTTTGTGAGTACATTTTTTAAAATGCAAAATGCAAACGTGATCCATTAGGATAAGGATTGGGTTAGCCGGTCACAACAACTGTAATGTTTTCAGAAATTGGCCACAAATTTGTCACACCAAAACAAAATAATTCTATTGTGAGCATTATGCCTCCATGGACCAGAGAGCTTTTTACCCAAAAAACAACACATGATTCAAATACTCAATCATTCAGATTCAAATTACGGTTCATCAAAGCCTAAACTACTTAGAGTATCATATGAATGGAACAAAAGAGGCCAAAAAAAGGACTACGCACTGTAGCAAATTGCCACATGGATTTTTAGAAAGCTAAACAAGTCAGGAATATGAAAATTGTCAAATTTGAGTTCTCAGACTCAATTGCTCAAGACTTGATTTACCATTGTCTCGTGCACAAAATTTAGTCCCTTGGGTCACATTTTCATGCCAGTGCTTACCTCCCTCCATGGGGTGGACCCCACACTTTCAGCATATATTCTCCATTACAAAAAGTGTTCATTTAATATACCGAATCTAACTGGTCTAAAATGTTACACAGCTTAAGGTCATGCATTTGCCGACAGACATCCTTAGTTTTCACTGTCATTCTAGCCCAAATCCTGATGTTCAAAAGAGTACTTACTGAAATAAATGAATAACATAAAAACCTATTTCATTCATTTAATCTATTCATTGAAGTCCACTATGAGTTTATGAGTGTATCAGTGCAAAACTACAATATAAAATTCTTATTCTTCACTGTAATCCTCATCCAAATACCAGATCTTCAAAATAGTATTCAAATGAAATTATTAAAGCAATAAGTAAATAAATAAATGAATAAATAAATAAATAAATAAAAAAACAAATAAATAAATAAATAATAATTAAATAAATAAATAAATATATAAATAAATAAAGTCATTTAAAATCTGTCAGCAAAATGAGTTATAAAAACATTTCACCGTCACCCTCACCCAAATACCAGGTCTTCAAAAGGGTATAATTTTATAATTTCTATAAAAATAAATTGAGCAAATCAAATAATCTTTACCTAAAACGTTTTACATTCTTCTATTCAAAAAGACCAACAATGGGATCCCAGCTCCAACACTTGCATTAAGCCCTGCCCATGATCACACGTAAGGATACAGCCGTGAAGTCAACACAAGAATGCTGGACATTCACACCCGGAACAAAAGTACATCTCCACGGAGTACAGAACTCACGTGTACTAAATTTTTCAACATTGTATTTGGTATTGATTGATTTTGTTTTTGTTTTTGAATGACTTTGTACGCGGAATTCAGTCAATGATTTCATATTCATTCTACTATTCTTTTCTGTTTTTCTAATAGATAATAATTTGCTATTCTATGTAAAACATTCAGGTCATCGGAAGAAGAATTTGTCACGTGAAACAGTTTATATTATGTGGAAATCTTCCTGCATGTTGATGGAACTTAGTGTGAAGCTGGCTTGAAAATTTTCATACAGGCGAAAATAAAAATACCTGTGCTTGAGAAATGATGTTCGTTTTTTTGTTTTTTCATGTTTGAAATGAGGCCCTAGTCGTAATGATTGTCCTTGGATGAGAGGTCATTTTCATCCTGTAAGTTAGATATATATAGCAAATTAACAACCACAAAAATCGGTTGGCCCTGTAAATAATAGAGGCGCAGTGTTAAAGTGCATTATCTTATTGACAGAGAAAAGTGAAGTGACTACAACATCTTAGAAAGCTGGAATTGAATGCACTATCTGATTGAGCTGCGTAATTCTGAAAATGGTCATGAGACTGTCATAAATAAAAACAAGACCAACGAGCGAACAAAAAAATTGGCTAGAAAAAAGAGTTATTCTCTCTCTCTCCTTCTCTCTCTCTGTCTCTCTCTCTCTCTTTCTCTCTCTCTCTCTCTCCCTTTCTCTTTCTCTCTCTCTCTCTCAATCTCTGTGTGCCTCTCTCTGTCTGTCCGTTTGTATCTTTGTATATGGCGTGAGTGTCTCCGTCTCTTTCTCTCATTCTGTGTCTTTTTCTCTCTCTCTCTCTCCCTCCTTTTCTGTCTCCCTTTTTTTCCACTCTCTCTCTCCCTCTCTTTCTACTGGTTGTACAGTGTAGGAAGTTCCAGTTCCAAGGTTTGTTGATCCTGAATGATCGACCAATCAATGATTCCAGTATGGTCCACACAACTGGTTCTAACTATCGTAGTATCGGCGCGGCCAAACGACTTGACCTACTTTTCACCCTTGACCGTATTATTTCTTGCCTTATGACAAGTAAAATGACCAGAGTACCTTACAGCCTGGTTCAGGGCCATAGCCTTGCTCAGAGTTCCGATAAACAGATTTACAATCCTACAGAGATAGTTATAATCTGTGCCATGTTGGAAGACCTTTTCACGACTCTGTGTTTTTGACTGAGCCGATTAACAGAACAGTTATTATGATCTAGATTTCGAAACGGTTAAAGAAAATGTAACATTTAAGAGACTTCTATTCATGTGGTTTAGTGAGGCTTACAAAGAGGCACAGAAAGCAGAAATGAGATTTGGATTATAATTATGATGAAAGACCATTCCTTGCCAAAATAAGCGGCGCGTTTCTTCAGTATAATATAATAATTGTGTTTGTTCATACAGTGTGATACAAATCTTGAGCATTATGACAGTCCAAAGATATTTTCGGGCCCATAGCAGATGTGTGCTGAAGTGTGATTTGATGATATAAAAGACGATTCTTTGGGCAAGCGAAACGTTTCCTTGTTCTTCGAAAAATATTAAGCTTGTGCATATAGTATGTTAAAATCTGGAACGAGAATGGACAGAGGTGTTTTCGCAGCCAGTGGAGTGGAACATTCGCTGTACTTTCCATTGCTAATGGCAAGTTGGATGTTTTCTTGACAAGCAATTTTCTCTTATTTTGGGATCCATCTGTGTGTGATTTTCGCTCTCACTGAGTCAACATGTCTGATTTTTTTGACGCCCTGAGTGATTCCTTCGACTTTATCAACAATCACACTTCTTCGGACTCTTACGAGGCGTGAGTATGTTTGGCTTATTAGCTATAAATCTGTGAAGTATTAATAAATACAGTAAGTAAGTAAGAGTTCATAAATGCATAGTCTACATTCTAAAACAATCTTAATAAGGGAATTTTAAAACATTCATTTTTTTCTGTCAAACTGGGAGGCAAATACATGTACACAATTCTAGTGTGAAATGTAGCTGGGTTATTTGACTTCGTGGGTATCTATGCCACGTTGCTTTTTAATTTTTCTTTCTGTCCTTTTCTTTTCTTCTCCTCCCCCTCCCCCCTCCCCCAACCACCACCGTCTCTGTTTGTTTCTCTTTCTCTCACTCTGTCCCTCTCTTTTTCTTTTTTTTTCTCTGCTCTCTCTCTCTTTCTCTCTTTGTCTTTTTTCTGTCCCCTCACTCTCTCTCTATCTCTCTTGTTCTCTTTCTCTCTCTCTCTCTCTCTGTCTCTGTCTCTCCCCCCCTCTCTCTCTCTCTCTCTCTCTCTCTCTCTCTCTCTCTCTCTCTCTCTCTATCTATCTATCTATCTATCTCAAGAGTGCTTGTTGTTTTGCACAGTTGACATAAACAAATTTATTGATGCCTAGTACGATAGGGTGCTATTATATGGTTTCGTAGAGTTTATATAATATAGCTTAAACCTGTATGTATGGACGTGCGCTTGAGGAAAACCGTCCGACTCCTCTGTTGGGATCCATCAACTAATCAATCAATCAATCAGCAGTCAGGCCTGTCTATCTTTCTATCTATATTTGCTTCCTTTGCTTTACTTATTTGTCTTACTTTTCGAATCATTATAATAAGCTTAGATTTTATAAACACAACTCAATAATTCACAGAATATTTTTAAAATGTTCTTAATTCTACTCTGTTCTTGGGTGCCCGGCTTTCTATAATATTATCCCTGCCCTTCTCTCTATATTATTTGCTCTGCCCACCCCGTTTATGCTGAAGTTTATTCTAAGCCACGTAATCACAAACAGGCTGGAATGTCAAGGGTCGGTGAGTTATTATGACGCCATGGAATATTTGCTGATTCCTTCGGTGAGTAAATCAAAAGTGTCTCATTCATATACTATTGTTTCATTATATCGCTCCGACGTTTTTGTCCAGATTAAATCGAGATGAGCAGGCCGAATAGGCCGCTGCCCGGGCAAAATTTTAAAAAATACCTACCACCCCCTCAACAACAAAAAAATGCTGACCGGCGCTGCATTGTCCGCTCCGGTTGTAACTTGACTGTAATGACATTAAAGCAAATTTCCCAAATGGGATTAAAGAAATATACAAACAAATACAAATTTAGTTAGAATGATAATATTATGTTAAAAGCTTATATGATTA
Source organism: Onchidella celtica (assembly GCA_963931925.1). Lineage (NCBI taxonomy): Eukaryota > Metazoa > Mollusca > Gastropoda > Systellommatophora > Onchidiidae > Onchidella > Onchidella celtica. The sequence goes on from OZ007568.1 coordinate 67,791,798, forward strand.
CATGTATAATGGAGTATAATGAAAGAATCCACCCTTCCTCTGAAGATCGTCATCTGTCTCGCTCCACTTGAGGAATTTCTTACCACTGTCACTTTCTCTAGTCCATCCAACTTTCCTTACAGTTGTATCATTATGAATGGTTTTTGTTTGCAGATTGTTCTGGCTTTGTTGTACAGTTTTTCCATACGGAGAAAGTTGAAGTTCTTGGATAAATTGGACGGTCGACCCGGAATTGTTTAGTACGTATTCACTGTTTGTGATAGGCTTACCCTTTGAGGGCATTTGAAATCGATTGTTGTTACTTGTACATGATAGGTACCCCATTTGTTTTGCGCTAGGCATACGTATTTTAAAGCCTTTGCTGACCCCAGAGCTAGAGAGCTCCCCTAGAAATAGCCTTGACAACAGCCTTAGTTAATTATTCTCTCAGATTTTCTTTTTGTTTTTCCCCGTTTTATGGTTGAAAGGGTAAAGGGTAGGGTTAGGGATTCGATAAGATTTAGGGTTGAAGAAAAGGACGGGTTAGGAATAGGTATGTATATGTACGCATCGATAGCACAAAACGCTTGGGGTGGGTACGCACAAGTAACAACAGCCTATAAATAATAATAATAGTGCTTGTTTCTGTAAAAACGAGAAATCAGGCACATGAAAGGAAGTGCCTCATGTAGCGCTCGAAATTTGTAATTTTAATTTCATGCATGACGAATGAGTGCGGAGCAGTGGCAAAAAGATGTTTGTCTGTCAAAAGAAGAAAGAGAAAAACAGAGAGAGAGAGAGAGAATGAGAGAGGGGGAAACACAGAGAGAGAGAAAACGAGAGGGGAGAGAGAGATAGGAGAGAGAAATACAGAGGAGAAAGAGAGAGTGGGGGAGAGAGAGAGAGAGCATTCAATAATTATAATAGTAATATGTAAGAGAATTACTTGTCTGTCTAGTCACATTCAAGTCCGCAGTGTTGTTTAATACCGGAGAAAGAGAGAGAGACAGAGAGAGAGAGAGAGAGAGCATTGAATATAATAGTATTTTTAGTAATATAATTATACGACAATTACTTGTCTATCTATGGCCTTCAATTCTACATTGTTTGTTAAGTCCCATTGACACCATTTCTACCCTCAGTGTTGCTAGGTCTGGTTTTTTATTAGTTTTTTTTTTTTTTTATGTGGAGCAAAATAAAGCTACGAGACCTGAACAATACAGGGAGAAACAGCTAAATGTTCAGAACTACCAACTGACAGGGTATACGGCCTAAATAACACATTCGATCGATCAATAATTCTACCACTGGGGCAGTACACAATCAAGATTTAGTAATGTTACTTCTCTTTGTCACTTTCAGCCCTATGAGCATGCTGACCAGATCAGAGCGCCTGTCCTTTGCTGCCTGTTTTGGAGACATAGCCTCCCTTATATTCAAAATTGTGTTCGAATCAAAACAAGCTGTCGATTACAATGGGCCCGCCTACTTAACATTTCGGCACTAGGTTGTTGTTTTTCTTTCACTACGCCACCGCCGTGTATTCCCGATCCAATGGTACCCCTACCCGAGACACGGAATACGAAGACGGGGACACGGAATACGAAGACGGTCCATTCCTTCTTCACCGTATGTCCACAACTTGCGCGCGTATAAATACTGCGAGTACTACTCACAAAGCTCCGTGGCACTACTATTTTTCGTTCAAATATGAACGGCGTGATACGAATTGTTGACATGGATAATGCGCGCACAAGTCGACGGACAGAATTTGGCTAATTGAACCGTCTCCGTATCCTGTGTCTCGGCTGATACCAACCCCTAAATGTTGTTACATAGCACTCATTTGATCACTTTCTTGCTTCTTTATTGCCAGGTGTCTTCCTCTCGGTCTTTCTCTGACGCCGATGGCAAGCAAATCAAGTAGATAAATCAATTCGTTTATTCATTCTTAAATTCTTATCATTAGCCTATTTTAATGACTTGTCAATTGTTGTTTTTGTATAATTTCTTTGTTGCATTTATTAAAGACAATGGTGTGTGTGTTGTTGTTGCTGTTGTTGCGGTCGTTGTTGTTGGTGCTGTTGTCGCTGTTTACTTTAAAGTAAACCTCGGTTCAACAGATACTTGGATCTCCCTCCCCTTCTGCCTCCTTTTCCGGTTCTATTTTACATGGTGCCTTCTTGCTGTTCTTTGATTCAGCCTTGGATTCAATGGCATAGCAATAGGAAAGTCGGGGAGGGGGGGGGTGGGTGGGTGGGGGGAGAGGGGAGGGGGGATATCCTTGTGGCTGGACTCTTTCAACCTTCCCTACATCCCTGCTGAGGGGAGTTGGGCTGTATGAGGATTTCTGTTATTTCTGTTTTTCATTAATGCTAAAAAAAAAAAAAAAGGCTGTGACAATCGTGGATTTCTATATATTATAATTATAATTCTCATTTTTCATCGTCGTCCCGATACTGTTTGACAGGTGTCATCACTGTGCTGTCAGTCCTGATCTACGGCATCAACTGTTTCCCACTGTTTGCCAGCGTCAGCCTCAGGACTGTCCTCGCCTTTGGAATGGGCTCTCTCTACTCATGGGCTTTCAGTGTCATCAACATCATGTCACTATTTGAATGTGACTTGTCAACGGTACCAATAATCTGTCATACTTTAAACATTTAGCTGATTAGCCTGGACGTCCTTCAGCCGGTTTTTAGTTGGTCAACTGGTTGGATGGTGACGTCACGACATTGAGTTTCACCAGAGTGTATGTATGTTTAGAGAATTCTCACTTCCGCCAAATCGCGAAACTAGGACGCTGCTGTAAACAAAAATTGAAAAAGACTGCCTTCACCAAAGCTAGTATGATATCTGTTTACTGTGGTTTGTTCAATATTTTTTGGGCTGATAGAAACTATTTAGAAGCCGTGTGTAAGCTCTTACGCCTCGTGGAAAAGCACAAACGGGTATTGTTTAACGCAGCGACCTACTTTCCGCTCCATACTAACAGTGGTTTCGCGGTGCCTCCCGTGTCTCGCAGTGCAAATCCACCAATAGTGAAACCTCTCTATACATACATACCCTCTGCTTTCATTAAGATCCAATTTCAGTGGTCTGTACGATCTCATTGAACTATGTCACGTGACGTCATTTTCTAAATAGTCATCCGATCAAAGTCGGCTGGTGCGCATTTAGGCGTATTCAGCTAGCTGATTCAGGGCATGCTTGTGGTATAAAATATCGCATAACTTTGCAACAATTCAACATTGTGTCACAGAATGTCCAGATTCTTCTGTAAGATATTCAGTTGTTTTCTTTCTTGTGAACATGTCATTGATAAGCCAAGCTGAAATTTACGTTACTTAAGACTTCCTTAACACAGCCAGTTGGGCAAGCTTTGTATAATAAAAGACACTGTGATTGTTTCATCAGTCGCTTGTCTGAGGGCTACAGTATTCAAAATAACAATGGCCGAGGTTTGTCTCGAAAGTAGAATGCAAAATTCCGGCTTCAAACAATTAATTTAGTGTTCCTTCTCTTCTACACTGCACCCGTGTGGCATACATATTCCAGAATGGGCCACATATCGTTTGTTTGATTTACCTTAGTACTCGTCTACCTTATGGATTCGTTCAGAAGATCATGTATTGGAGAGAAACTGGCTCCTGGGAAGAGACCAAAGAAGAGGATACACTGGACAAAGTCAGAAGTTCGTATTCGGGACAAAGAGTGACAGATTTACTAAGGAAACCAGTGGTCAAAGAAGAGTATGTCATTAGCTTGAAATTGAATCTTTGAACAGATACATCTTGCAGTGGTGTAGCGACGTTTCACAATCCATGAGGGAATTGCACGTCAGCATTAAACTGTACGGACTACTGTATATAAGTTTATACATATTTATCGGAAAAATACAAAAACATTGCATATAACGAAATATGTTCTAAATATAAAATATTTTGCACTAGAAGGTTATATCTTTATTTAGTTTTATGCAAGTAAGAGTTATTTTGTAACAAATTAAGGTATTTATAGCACATTAGTGACAATGGCGAGATATTGTGCTTCTGAGATGTTATTTCAAAGGTATCGGGCTAAAATCGACTTTTGACTTTATAATCAGAGATATGAAAATAATATTTCCATTTTGTATCAAAAATCTTTTTCAGGCCTCAGTGTGACACGCTGATCAAGAAGATAGCGGCACGAATTAATACATTTTTCAGTGATTGGGTGTACAAATGGCAAGACGATTTTCAATATTCATCACGCATTATCTCCATTTTGTGGATTGGTTTTGTAGTGATGTTCATGGTGAGTACTAATCTGTGTGAATGAGTCGGTAGGAATGATTTGGAGGGCTTGGTTCTAAGCTGTATGGTGGTATATGACGATCAGCGAGTATTCTGTCCACTGCGCAAAGCACACTTACCCATGACTTTTATTATCAGCAACTGGCGCTTTGATAGGGCTGAAGTTTTCAAAAATAAAATAAAAGTTTGTCAGTTTGGAGATTCAGGTCAGAATCGAATTCAGCCATAGTAATGGCATCATAAAAAAACCTCAAACAGTGTCTGAATAAACTGACTCAGTACCGATTCAAGATTCTGTCACTCTTGACATCCTCGCTCACAGACTGAACTGGATTTGTAATAGCTGTGATAAAGAGCTGTGTTCAGATGGTTTACTTCACATAAAATTTAGAGTATTTGGGATTTTAAAATGTGTTCTGTTTGAACTGGTCTGTCCACAGGCTGCCTTCAGAGCCATATGGGGTTTTACCTCTCTTGCCCTGGCTTTGGTAGACGCTTCCGGCTCTTCTTTGGACGAGATTGGTTGGGATGACGTGACTGGAGAGTCCACAGTCAGGCAAATCACCAGATCCTTGCTGAAAGTGTACTACTACGGGGTCTCAGCACTGTGGAGTAAGCGCAGCTTGTGGTGATATTAATATTGATAGTCGTAACTCAAAACTGAAAATCACAGCAAATGAAAACCGTAGAGGAAATACAATCATAGTCACAAAATGTAATTTCTGCCTTTATACCCCCTATGTACACGTTTGGCTCATCGGCCTTGTCTCTGCAAAACTGCAATCAAAAAAAAAAGAGAAATGCAGTCACAGAGTACTAGAAATCACACTTTCATTGGCAGGAGAGAAGTAGTGGACTTTCAAACTTTATAAATGGCTCATCGGCCTTGTCTCTGCAATACTAAGTTTGAAAAAAAAAAAAAGAAATGCAGTCACAGAGTACTAGAAATCACACTTTCATTTGCAGGGGAGAAGTGGTGGACTTTCAAACTTTAAAATAATCAAATACATTTTGTCAGTTTGACTTTTTTTTTTGTTTTTGACAATAGATGTTTTTGCCCTGTGGTCTACAAATAATTACAGATCTAATTGCGATAACCATATTATTGTAGTTACAATGGGTGGGTGCTTTAGTATTGTTATTATAGTACAGACTGTGTCGTACCAGATGGTAAAATTAGTCTCAATTATCGAGCAGCGTACATCAACGCTGGACATGGCAATAATGCATAACTCTTTTGCTTACCTGTCCATTATTTCAGCCAAAGTATGTGCATTACTGCTTGTTTCAGCCACTGAATATCCTTTGATTTTGACACCATTATCATTATCATTCTTATCATGATGATCATTGTCATCATCCTCTAGATGGTGAGCGACAGAGGAATACACTTTCAAGGAAAGCATTTTGCCCTCAAACACTGATTTCTCCATTTCTTTACATTTCAGTTCTTGTCTTTATCTGCATCACTCTGGCGTTCATCATTGGGACACTCAGTATTCTCTATATCTTGACAAACTATCGGTGAGTATTGATTATTGCTTTTCTGTCGGTGGATCAAAGTTTTTCTTATTCCCGTTATTCATAGCTGTGTGACAAATCAGATTAATTAATAAGTCATTAACAATAAACACTTTAAACTTCGCTCTGGGAACTTTCAGAAAACGAAAAAAAAATCATCTCATTACCCTTCTCATGCCCAGTGTTCCATACTAGTTGAAACATATCATTTAATGCTCAATGTTCTGTATTTCGAGCACTTTCTGATAATTATACTAGTAAATCATTTTCATGATATTGGTTTATATTTTTGCATTCTTTTGTCTATTTTAGATCAATTTTGTAAGCGCAGGACCATTTTATAAAGCACTCCTGTCTGGGTATTAAAGGGTTAACTCTGCCCAATCAGTGGGGAAAAGAAAATCTCTCCGAAAGAAAAAAAAAAGCTATGTTACTACAAGAAAAATTTATGATATTATACATGTATCTACATTTACACATGATTCTACTGTGACAGTATACCACTAATTTACCATTGTAATTCATGCCCGCTTTCGTGTATTTGTCAGTGCCAATATGCGGGCCTTAAACAGGGGAGACAACAGTTACATTCCAGCCCGGAAAACTGTGGGCCATGTCACACTCTTGGTATGTGTACGACTAGTTTGATACCATCGGCTATCAGCTTTAGTATTTATGTTCGTCTTGAGATAATGCGATACCTTTGCTAGTTTTCTTTCTAAAGGATTTTTTTTTAATCTTTTTTTTCTCTCTGTCTTTAACACTTGCATTATCTGATATGATATTTATTTTCAGTGTTTGTTTTTTTTACGTGTTCATCTTTTCATTGAATTCCCGTCATCATTCGTACATTCAGTAGTTTTCGGTACATGAGTATGTTCAAATACATGCGCAACATGATAATTTCCTTACCATACACTTATTCTTGAGGGACTTCCTAGGAGGAGACAGGGAGTTATACATACTGTATGAGTTGAACAGAGTCTCGGACTTAAACAAACATGTAGCTAACTGATAACCATATGTTCACTATAGTTTTAGAATCTACTCGACAAAATGCTTGTTTTCCGATTTCCACAGATTGGCAGCATGCGATATGCGGGTTATCAGATCGGATATATAGCTTGGGGTTAGTTCATCAATGCTTGTTTGTTTAAATATACGTTTACTGATGGTAGTAAAGTAATTAATTCCAGCTCTAAAGCTTTTGCATACTAATTCAGTCATGGCAACTAGTATTGGAGCTATTTAGTTGTAATTAACCTGTTGTTACGATTAGTTGGTATTCTTGAAATTGATTGATTAAAATGGAAACATTGGACACATCTGGACTAGTACTGAATTCAGAACGTGAAAAAAATAACACATTCCAGCTGCAAAACCTGTGCGCACTAAAGGCAATATCCCATAGTAACTGCGTTCTGAGGGGACGTTTGCCAGGAGAGAGAAATCCTGAAACCAATGCAGCCAAACCATGAAAATAAAGTTCAAATGAATGAAACATTTTTAACCTCTCGAGGCCAAATTTTAAAAAAAAAGAAAAGAACAAAAAGTCCATTGCACATGCAACCAACAAAGGAACATGTTCAGATGAAACGTGAAAGGACCGGATTTAGACAGTTTAAAGCCAGTCTAAGCATAATGAGAAACTGTAGTGAGAAAACCATAAAGGACTATTCTGAATTGGCTGTTGTTAGGGAGACATAGTGTAATGTTTTACATAGAAAGCTATAGCTGAACAGTGAAGACACCTCAGTATTTTCTCTATTTGGCTTTATAATTAGGCTATGTCCCCCCTAACACCATCCTTCTGAATTTCACAAAACTGACTTGACCATTTGATTCCAGCTCTGGTTATACAGGCTTTCTTCTTCGTGGTTGTTGTCATTGTGGTAGTTATGGCTGTCGTTGTCGCCGCAGTCGCTGCTTACACCTGGCTGGTTGATACCATAGCGTTCTTCTGGTAATATACGCTTCAAAATACGAATTTTATGTTCTTTTCATGTCAGTGTTCCCTTCACCGCCGGTACTGTTATAATTGTGAATGAAAGAAAGTTGAACTATGGCCAGAGAGAGAGAGAGGCAGAAGACAGACAGACAGAAAGCGAGACAACTAGAGAGAGAGAGCGTGAGCGAGAGAGAGAGAACGCGTGAAAGACACAGAGAGAGAGAAAGCGAGAAAGAGGGAGAGAGAGAGAGAAAGAAAGAGAGAGAGTGGAGAAAGACGACTGTATTTTGCAAAACCTGAGGTAAGGTTGGTAACAAACTGTGATAACAAATTAAGAACAAAAACTGTACAATACAGCCTGTAACAAAAATGAATTAAATAAAATAAAATACAATTTATTTGTGAATGGAAGACTGACCAGAGAAATTCTCTTGTCTGCCAAAGGAATCCTTCCCCCGTGCCAAAGAAACAGTTAAACTACATGAAGCTTAAGCAATCACCACAGCATTTCAATCTGATTTCCCAGTGAATGAATGAATGAATGAATCTCTGTCATTTTCCAGTGTCAGAAATTACATTATTTAAATTATTATGTGACTGTTGTCATGATCACATTAGGATCATAAATGTCGTGCTAGGTCACGACGCCAGTGAGTTAATTTTTACGATCTTGTTGATTATAACCAGCGTCATTTGTCCTTGAGCTGTTCTCGTGAACAGTTTGTTTTGAAACACCTTTTTTCTGATGGATGGAGAGAAGGAGGGGCGAGACAGAATAAATGTATAGCTAGGAACGACAGAGCAGTTCTCGACCCCGTGATTTTGATTAACATAGATAAGGGGCGAGTAAAGGTAGTTTATTTAGACGCTTAGTTGGCGTTCGGAAATTCGTGCATAAGAGTAGAAAGCACGGGGTTTGAAGATTTTAGTAGTTAATGTTTCGCATTTTAAATTTTGTCTAGACCGTAAAATTGACCTTGATTTTGGCGCAAGGCCATGACAAGCATAAATTAATATTGCAGGCTGAGCTGAAGAAACTGCACCAATCAAATGTATGAATCTGGACGGAAGGTCGAGACATAGCTTTAGTATTTAAACCCGTGCAGAGCTTAGATAGAGGCCACATGTAGACAATCCATTTACGAGGTGGACGGCGATAGTCCTCAGCCAGATGAGAGACATAGAGACGCAGTTGAGCAGTCCATATTGTGAGGAGCGTGATGTTTTAAAGCTCCAGAGCCTAAGCTACTTGGTTTGATATGAACCCACAGCGTTTACATCCAGCGCTCTCACTCCCAGTGAGGGCCTAATGGTGAGAGTTCATACTAATTTGTAAGGATGAAAGTGAACCGTTCTACTTACTTTTGAAGACAGTTTCAGAGCTACCGCCAGACAACGCATGGTTGTACAAGCATTCTCCATGGCGTGTCTAGAGGAAATGTCCATATCATAACATGTCTCATTGAATTAATAGAATTTAAACTGTTATATCCGTCGCCACGTGCGCGGATTCTATTTGGCATATAACTCATATGACCTGCAAGTAGTTAGAGTGAATAAGTTAGTCTTTATAGAAAGCTGTAGTTTCATTAGTTAGATTCAGTTGCCTTTGAATTGATATTTATATTTATAATTATATTTGTTACATTAATTCCTGTAATTAAACTGCCCTACAGTTCTGCTAAAAATCAAAGCAATTGATTTATTTAGTTTTTAGAGTGCATTTTTTTGTGTGTTCGTCGATTGTGGGAGCGGACCTCGAAAGAGTGTCAGTCGAATTCTCCCCATCTAACCCACATCGCGACAACTGTGTGTGTGTTTTTTTTCTTATTTCTTTCAGGCCTTGGATTATTGTTCTCATACTAATTATGCTGGGCCAACATTTCAGTGTAAAATACCTTTTCTTACAGAATCATGAAGAATCTCTATCTATAGACAATAGGTAGGTACATCGTCACTTTGCTGTTGGTAATGTTTAGGCAATAAGATCTGAGAAATTGGCACTTAACAGGTCCAACGTCCTCAACTAGTATCCAGATGTTTTGGGTATTGGAGCCGACTATGTTTCAAGTTCCGAAAGATTTGGAATTTTGGAGGAAACATATCTCATGAGTGTGTAAGGAGCTTAATAACCATAAGAACGGACTCCGTATCTTTTTATACCTGCAGTGGACGCGTCAACACGTCATAAAACATGGTTTTGTATTATTCTGCCACGTATGTATGAAATAATGCAGGCAATAATCATATGAGCTACCGTAAGATTAATTTTAGGGTCAGAATTAAGGGTGATTTTCGCCAGTGACAGCAATAATCCTTTCTTTGTCAAAATAGCCACAACAATACTTTTTCCCGAAATTAGCCATAAATTTGCAATAAATGAAATGACATTACTGTCAGTGTTTTAACCCACTCCTCCAGCATCCCTTTTTACTGTTTATCCACTGATCTCTGCAGGAGAGCCCTGTTCACAACAAACTATTTTCTGTTCTTCTACAACGTGTTCATCGGGCTGGGCTCCTGTCTTCTTCGTCTGGTCAAGTCCATGTTTCTAGGTGTACTTCTGATATCCAGGCTCGACCTCAGTCTCTTGCCAAAAAGATTTGAACTTCATGACACAGGTACAGATGTCGTACCATTTGTTCACGTTTTCAGATCGCCCATTCTACTGACATGGTAACAGATCTCAACATTCTGATAATTATAGTCATCAGAGGAAAAACAACCATATTCATAAAAGATGTCTTTTGCCTTATCCCCCTATGTAGATTCTTGGTTCATTACCTTGTCTCTGCGAAAGCAAAGTTTGAAAAAAGAACCGCAGTTTCATAGTATTAGACATCACGTTTCTGTTGCAAAAGTGGAAGTTGTAGACTTTCAAATTTCAAAATCACTTTTCTCAGTTTAACATTTTTGTGACTTATCTTGTTGTTGCCTTGTGGTCTTTTTATAACAACAGCCATACGAGAGATAATTAGCTACAAAAAAATGGTGAATACAAGAGATAAAACTCAATATGAGGATATGGATGACCATTTGGCCTTTTCGCACATGAAAATTAAATGTTGATACTGTCATATCGTCCTCTGTGAAACACCGGTATAGTTAGGACAAGGTAGTTGACTTTGACTTGTTTTTAAAACATACAGACACGCCATTATGCGTACAAACAAAATCATTTCCATAAAGCATTGAATTGGTTGTCTTATGTCACTAGATCATCCCTGTTTCTATTTTCTCATTCCCACAGGTTTCGAGCATTACGTGGGGTTTATGCACACAGAATGTTACCACACGCATCCGTGTATGCTCACATTCATACGTCTACTCATAGTATCCTGTAATGAGACGAAAAAGGAGTTCTTGCCTCATCACCAACTGACAGCTGACAGCTCAAAGTCATGTCAAAGTAATCCTTTCACATCAAAAAGTGTATTCTCAAACAGATTACCTCATTTGAAAAATAACAAAGTTGCCAATGGACAAACACGTAATCTCACCAGCATGAGCCACACTGAAGACAATGGTGAGGTCACGCTGGCGTCGACACTGGAAACTGGAGACGTGAAGTCTGTAGATCAGCCTTCTCCGCCTGTGAATGTTTGTATAATTGAGGGAGTCCAAGAAACTAAAGTTCCTACTGAAGACAACAACAATAGCTTTGATGCATGGATCGTCCTGAGAGGTAAATATAACTGACTTACGTCAGGACTGCCACTGACACGCGGGAGCGGCACTCAGCCAGTTACAAATCATGAATTAAAAATAGTTCACTTCGTCACACGGACAGTGTACAGGGTCGGATTACGATTTTGTAGGCTATTGGGATGAAGATACCGAGAGGCCCCCAGTAATAATTAATAATTTCGGAAGCTCGAAATTAGGTTTTTCAACTTCTACGACACAATGTCATGTAAATTATTATATACGAGTACTAGTAACTACCCCATTCTTCGAATGGTTAAAAAAACAAAGAACACCACTTCAGACCGAAAGGAGACAGCACAAAAAGTTTGATGCCGAGATGTTGTAGGGTCATCCACAAAATGCAGCGATTAATAGATAGGCAGGACAGCACACAGTGTGCAATGGTGCGCAGCGAGAATTTTTTCAGGAAGTGATGATATCATTTATCTATATTGGATTAGATTAGATACTTACAATAACTTCAAAGACTTCAGTTGACAAAAAAGAAAAAGGGAACACGTATTTGATTGCAAAAGCGATTAGTCCAAATTGTTGGGGTTTTTTTTGGTACAAAATTTCAGCAAGATACGTTTGCCAGATAAAGTCTGCAGGCTTGATTAAAGTTTGTATGGGCTGGCCCGAGATTTCTTATTATACTAGGTAATACCTGCCAACATTTTCATAAAAGAATACTACTTGTTTTAAGGAGAACGACCTACAATAAAAATTAAAAATAAGTTTTTGATTCATTTAATCTCTGGAGGCCCTCGGCTAACGGGGGCCCCTGGGCTGCAGCCCATAAAGCCCACACCTTAATCCGGCACTGAAGGTATAGTCGGATACCAGGATATTCGTCTCCACTGACATGCTACTGTACCGGGTATGCCATATTCTTTTGCTAAGTTCTGGCACAGCCCGTCGAGCTGGACCCTGATTTCAATTTCTAAAATTAAACCAACCTTCGAGAAGTCTCTGTTTATAGACCATCTCTCTTGTCAGGGAACTGCAGAGCCGTACTCTCCCTGCGTACATAGGCATTTGACTATCCATCTAACTTCTTCCTACCTAAAAAGACTGTGTTTGATATAGTTTAAAGTTTACATCGTGCTAAACATTTCTGTTGCGTTACGGAGTACAAGTGGGGTTTCAAATTACAGAGTGGGTCGGCATTGATTGAACAACACTGACTCCTATCTGATACACAGCATAGGTCATTCTAATTGTTGTGATTTCACCCAGCAATGAATCAAAGTAAACACGGCTCTGTTGAGTTCTTACTGGGGGATGAATCCTTGAAACTTAATTATTAATTATTACTGACTCCCACAATTTTTCTGTCACCGTCCACTGAAGAACTGACATAATTCATCCAAGCCAGTGCGTGACTCTCATTTCCACACCATTTATGCACCTAAAGTGAACAAACACTGGCCATTTATTATTCGTGAAAGGTTAAAGAAAATGTAGATCTGAAACACACTTAAACATGTCCCCGCCTTAGTTCTTATTTGTCCTGACTCCACTTTCTGCACAACCGAGAAATTCGACGTTAAGTGACTTTAGTATAATGACAACGCGCTATAACAAATCGCAACTGTGAAACAGTTTGATGACTGCCACAACGCATTTTAAACAAGTGTCAAAGTGTGCATTTGTTAGACCTCTTCTACATACTAAAAGATCTCCAGTTTTTCATAACATATAACTAGAACATACAAGATCTGAGTCGTGATATGTATATTTTAAGTTGTAAAAAAAAGAATAATGATAGATCTTTGAGATAAATTCAGAGCTGGAAGTAATCTTCGTTTTCTATTTTTCCTAGATTCGCCTGCCATGAAAAAGTACCGTGCGCGCCAAAGAGCAGCTTTCAGATGGGCACTGTTGTACACTGTTCACTGCAATCCCCGTCTGCTGATCGAGCGTAAGGAATCCATTAGGCAAAACAACATTCAAGAAGCCAAGATGGCCTCAGAAAAAGCCGATAAAGAGGCTGACAAAACGAAGTGATTCTATTGATTAAGTCAGTCTGAGATGACGCCATTCTGTGCTCAACAAGATCGCCTGAAAACCAGTGAATATTATTTAAAATATGAGATTTTTTTCTATAGACATTGGGCCGGGAAGGTGTCACTTCTTTAAAGGAATGCCCAGAGCTGTAAAAGAAATCTATCAAATTTAGCCAAAAATTTGAAATATGGATGTCAATTTGAAAAGCTTGATTGACAAACAGGCAACCTGGTTGGAGGCTAACGAATAAACAAAAAAATACACACAAACACACACACAAACAAAAACGAATGAGAAGATTAAATTATGGGCACGCAATATCTTGGTCTGCATATTTAAATACTTTATAATTATTATTGGTTATGTTTCAAAATAATGGATATTTTACTGTGCACAGTATAATGAGGTAACTTACAACGCTCTCAACAAAACAACGCAGTTCTGTTATCTGTTATACTATCTGTTATGTTGTTTCTAGATGATTACCAGAATGTACGAGAATACCCGATGTTGTTTGATATTAAAACATGAAGATTCTGCTGTTATTGGTTTGCATTTTTCTAAAATTATATTATTAGTCTATCCAAATTTTTAAAACAAAAATTGGTTTTCGATGGTCAGTTATCAGGTATCTGAACATGAAACTGCAATGGTCAGTAAAAATCGCCTGTCCAAAATACTTGTGGTATCCTATGAAAATGAAATAGGACAATAACTGTAGTTACACGATTGGTGACGTCGGTCTAAAACGGAGAGGGGGGGGGGGTGGTGTGTGTGTGTGTGTGTGTTTTCGGAGAGCATTATGTTAAAATACTGCATGACTGAGACTCTTTCTGAAATTACTTTGACCAAAGGGGCTAATTAACATAACAAGTATAGTAAACTGTTGACAGACACACAGCCGTCCAGTCAGTGACTTCTTCAGTTTTCAGTGTTAGTTCATGGGACGTAATCCCGACAACCTCCAGAGGCTAGGCCTAGCCTTTTACTGCAGTTACTACCCTTTGGATAAGTCAGGTAGCACTTGCACAGCTTTTACAGTTTTTACGATGCAAATTATGGCTGTATGTAATTTGCTGTAACAGTTGTTGTCGATATATGTATCGAAGGTTGACAACCAGAATGTCTTATGTCCAAATGTGTCAAATTGAGGGGGAAAAAAACGAGTTTAACATTTATAATATTACGGAAAATTCAAATGATTGCAGTCATTTCAAAACGGTCACATGGATAGTTTTCTTGGCTTGTGAAATAATGGGATTTAACCTTTTTGCTGCCGATCTCAAACGCACTAATTTCCTTTACGTTACAAGAATTATGGATTGTCGGGTAGAACTATAAAATTAGGGTTGCAAAACATGCCGGAAGAGTGTTGGTTGACACATCGGCAGTTTAGCATGAAAAGCTAGGACCGATATATCAGCCTGGCGACAGTATTCCACAACATGTGATGGGCGGAGGCAGCCGAGGTTAACTTTCTAGGCCCGATGTGTCACGAGTGATTCACAGAAATTTATCACAAGAACTCAAGGCGAGAAAAGCTATATTTTAGTAATTTCTGCAGTATATACTATATCAACAAAATGATCACGAAAACCCCCTTAATTATGTACCTAAGAATGAATTCTCACAAGGTCAGAATTTCCCACAAGCATAAATGATGCTGGGTCTTAACCCTTTGATTGCCAATGATGCAAAACTGATTTCTTTTATAATTTTAGTAATGCATAGATTCTACAAGTTTCACCTTTTCATGCAGAAGCATTATGACTTGAAATGGTGATATCTGTTTGTAATATAAAAAATGATCTGCAGAAAAATGCTACTTACCGTGACCTAATCAGGAAGTTGTTCATATTTTACTGAGCCGGCATTGAAAGGGTTAAGAACAATTAATAAAATTGAACCTGAAGATATTCTGGTTGATAGTCTTCAATTTTTTTACTCCAGGATGGGCACGACTGATGTAAAATACATTATAATAATCACATACTTTCATCAGGATGTAAGGATTCAGATCAATGTTAAGATAACGACGAGGGCTTGTTAGTTAAAAGCAAGGCTTCACGACGCGGGGAAATCATGCTCGGCTTATAAATTGCATTGACGACAATGGGATAAACTTGAGTTCATGCTGCGCGCTCGTCTGAAAAGTTCCATTGCAGTTTAGGCATTCTTTATGCGGAGCGTGAACTCCCGCGGCGTGAACTCTCGTTCGTGTGACATGACACTATAATGCTCTGAACAAAATAGTAAACACTATGTTAGATGATGCATGGATATTGGACTACAAAGGTAGCTTCACCGGGAAGCAATGAAACGTGACTGTAGTTATTTCAGCCTGACTGCTCAGTAATTGGTTTCTGTGTGATGTGTGAAGCACTGTGTACATTTTTTTTTGTGTAAAATACACTGTCGGTGCTACAGTATCTCTCTCTCTCTCTCTCTCTCTCTCTCTCTCTCTCTCTCTCTCTCTCTCTCTCTCTCTCTCTCTCTCTCTCTCTCTCTCTCTCTCTCTCTCTCTCTCTCTCTCTCTCTCTCTCTTTCTTTCTTTCTTTCTTTCTTTCTTTCTTTCTCTCTCTCTCTCTTTCTTTCTCTCTCTTTCTTTCTTTCTTTCTCTCTCTCTCTTTCTTTCTCTCTCTCTCTTCTATCTCTGTCTCTCTCCCTTTCTCTCCTGCCTTTCTCTGACTGTCCGTCTATTTGTCTGCCTCTCCCTCCCCTCTTTCTCTTGTGTTCGATTATATTAATAATGACAACAATAACAATAATATATAATATTTATATAGAGCTTCATCCCTTCAGTTGCAAGCTCTAAGCGCTTTGCAGCCATTCTTTAACTCACATAATTATAATTCACCAATGCAAAGAACATCATGGTCTTGAAATTTCCGATAGGTTCTGTGATGTCAGCCGAAATAAACCAAATAAATGAGGGAGAGGGATGTCGGAGGGGCGGGGGTGGAAAATGGGGGGGATAAGAGAAAATGCACTGAAATCATTCACTCTTGTTGATGAAGAGGGGTAGGCTGGGGTGGCGGTGCAGCAGCAGCTTTACTACACAGGCCATCGTTCCCAGACACGCAGTGCAGTCTTTGAGGCGTGAATTCACAATTATGCTGGGCTTTTCTCCACTGCACTGTGGGTGACCCTCTGACGTTCATCAAGATAATGAATAAGACGTCTTAAAGCCGGCGTACATTCCAGATTCCAGTGCAGCGTAGAAATCAACTTTTGGCCTATAACAAGGGTTTTCATTGTGGATGTTGTTACAAGTACGTAGTTACCCAAGTTGTTTTTTGTTGTTGTTTTTTTGTGCTGGGGGGAAGGTATTTTTATTTTAAAGCCTTTTGTGACAGAAGAGCTAGAGAGCTCCTCCCGTAAATATGCTCCCCAGTGACAGCCTTAATTAATTATGATTAATTATTCTTTCAGATTTTGTTTTTGGTTTCCTCCTGTTTTTTGGTTGAAAGGGTAGGAGTGGGGGGGGGGGGGCAGGATTAGGAATCGATAAGATTTAGGGTTGAGGATAAGGACGGGGTTAAGGATAGTACGTATAGTAAGCGCCCCTAGCCCAAAAACGCTTGGGATACATACGTGCTTATAAGAACAGCCTTTTAGGATGGGGTCACGAACCGAACACCAACGTAACAATAAATTAAGAACAAGAATTCGTGTAATAATGATGAACTCCGAGCCAGGTTGTGTTTCCAATATGGACACATTCTATGTTAATATGCCAGGGTGACCTGTTTTCGTCGCTGTCTGTTTCTCTTTTCCCTTGTATGTGTGGAAAGACAAAAAGTGAGAGACAGAGAGGCACAGAGAGAGAAAATAAATGTTAATGATGGAGCAGGGTTGAGAGTAGTAGTACATGTAGTAGTAGTAGTGGTAGTAGTAGTGGTAGTAGTAATAGTAGTAGTAGCAGTAGCAGTGGTAGAAATAGTAGTAGTTAAGTAGTAGCAGTAGTTGTTGTTGTTATTGTTGTTGTATTAGTCGTAGTAGTAGCAGAACTAGTAGTAGTGGTAGTAGTAGTAGTTGTAGTGGTAGAAGTGGTAATAGAAATAACAGTAATAGTGGTAGCAGCAATATTGGTTGTAGTAGTAGTAGTGGTGAGGGAAATATTGGTTGTAGTAGTAGTAGTGGTGAGGGAAATATTGGTTGTAGTAGTAGTGGTGGTGAGGGAAATATTGGTTGTAGTAGTAGTAGTGGTGAGGGAAATATTGGTTGTAGTAGTAGTAGTGGTGAGGGAAATATTGGTTGTAGCAGTAGTGGTGGTGAGGGAAATATTGGTTGTAGTAGTATTAGTGGTGAGGGAAATATTGGTAGTAGTAGTAGTAGTGGTGAGGGAAATATTGGTTGTAGTAGTAGTGGTGGTGAGGGAAATATTGGTTGTAGTAGTATTAGTGGTGAGGGAAATATTGGTTGTAGTAGTAGTAGTGGTGAGGGAAATATTGGTTGTAGTAGTAGTGGTGGTGAGGGAAATATTGGTTGTAGTAGTAGTAGTAGTGAGGGAAATATTGGTAGTAGTAGTAGTGGTGGTGGGGGAAATATTGGTTGTAGTAGTAGTAGTGGTGAGGGAAATATTGGTTGTAGTAGTAGTGGTGGTGAGGGAAATATTGGTTGTAGTAGTAGTAGTGGTGAGGGAAATATTGGTTGTAGTAGTAGTGGTGGTGAGGGAAATATTGGTTGTAGTAGCAGCAAAGGTAGTATTAGCAGGAGAGTTAGTTGCAGCAATAGCAGTAGCTGGTTTTTGTTGTTTTTTTCTTTTGTTTGTGTGTGTGGGGGGGGGGGGGTGGGGGATCACAATGGTGGAGCCTTTGAAGGAGGTCACGAACGAAGAAAAAAACCTTGGAAACCCCTGGCCCAGATATATTTTCTCATGCAAACTCGTTTGAATTGTTAACTACTATTCAGCAAGATCTTTTCATTCATATCTCTAACGGCGTGACCTACTTCATAATCATTAATGCCTGGGTTTGCAGTTTTTGTACTGTAGCCCAGTTGGTAGAGCACACACTAGGCCCTACGTGTGAATTACCGAGGTATGAAATGTATACAAATCGTCCCTTTAAAATGATAAGGTTCTATCTCCACTTTTTGGCTGAACTGAGATACACACTACACAATACTTCTACATGGTGTGTCAAAGTATCAAGCAGATTCAATATGTAATATGTACGTATTACCAAAAAGAAAAAAATACGTATCACTGAAACCTATGAGTACACAAAACTTCAATCATCAGTATCCCAAAAGTTGATGGAAGGGAGTTAGAACCTTGTCATTTTGACGGGGCAAAATGTGTAGTGATTATTTGAACAAAGAAGATGTAGGTCAACCCGTATATCAGATTATACCGTCTGAAAACGTATCCTGAAGTGAGATGTCAGGCATGACAATCATGTGAATGTTGTAGCTTTCTTAACACAAAAGTGGTTTCGTTTGTTCTTGATCTTAGCCTCAGCCCTGCTAAACAATGCAGAAATCGTGAATGGAATGTCGCACCTGAATTGCTTTAAATAGAAATTAAATATCAAGCCTGGAGAAGTCCAACGTTTAAAGCTGAGTTACTTATCCAATAGATAGCAAAACAGTCAGATAAACAGATAGAGAAGGAGACAGATAGACATACAGGCAGGAAGACAAACAGACAAACAGGCAGGCAGATAGATAGATAGATAGATAGATAGATAGATAGATAGATAGATAGATAGATAGATAGATAGATAGATAGATAGATAGATAGATAGATAGATAGATAGATAGATAGACAGACAGACAGACAGACAGACAGACAGGCATTGAGGCAGGCAGGCAGGCAGGCAGATAGATAGATAGATAGATAGATAGATAGATAGATAGATAGATAGATAGATAGATAGATAGATAGATAGATAGATAGATAGATAGATTGATAGACAAATAGATAGATAGATAGATAGATAGATAGATAGATAGATAGATAGATAGATAGATAGATAGATAGATAGATAGATAGATAGATAGATAGATAGATAGATAGATAGATAGATCATACCGGCACCTTAAGATATGTCAACAAAATGAAAGTGTCTATCGCAATTCCGAATATACCGGTACAGAGGTATGCACCATTGTCACTTGCATTTCATAAATAAATGAAGTTCTTTAGCCCTTCCTTTCTTGCATTTACAGCACTTTATTTGGTTCATGCAAAGAGATTCAGTGTATCTCCAATGAATACCCGTGTACATGTGTCACGTGGCAACCTGCCTCCCGTCATTCTCCAGCGGCCCAGGTATATTTATTAAGATATAATTAAAATGTAAGCCACGTACTTGATCCGAAGGTTGAAGGCCAGTGTTTACAACACAGTGACAAGCTAGAATTCAGATCTGCATAAAACTGGTGAGAAACAACACAAGGATGTATATATAAAGTCAGGCTCTTGATCAGCCAGTCTGTTTTTCTCAGCGAAAAGCTCGCTGAACCTAAAGGTTTAAATTACCATTATACTTTAAATTATGATTATACTTAAAGCTAAGGCTGAAGTGGTTTGGTCACCTCATGAGGCTTCCGAGCGAACAGCCAGCACACATAATTATCATGAAAAGGTGTGGATCCAGAGGAAAAATGGATAGAATGCGTCAAAAAAACAACTGAACGAATCATCATAGCCACGGCAGACCCTACACATCAGGCCCACATCCGAAAGCTTCATCTCCCCTCGACGCATGACAGCACAAGGGGATAGAATAAGGATAAATGGCTTAAAGCTGTTTGAAACTCTAGCTATGTTATTTAACCTTTCAATCGAATGTAGCAAAACTATTCTATTTTTTCTCCTGTGAAAAACCACGTTTCATTCTCTTTCTCCTCTTCATCCCTTTGTTATCTTCCCAAACTGCAGTTTGTTCTACTAGAGTGAAACAGATGAAAGTAACGATTACAGCAGTTACAAATGAGCGTAATGTTTTCCACGATTGTAAATTATATTATGGAACGCGATAATTGTATGAAATTGATAATGTTTATTTCAATAACGAGAGATCACACGGAGATTGAACATTAATTAACTCTTACTCTCCAATTAACCACAAAAATAAAAGTGGAATAGCATACGACCGTATTGATACCCTGTTATCATTAATTTTATCTGTCATGATAAAATATCTATTTTTATTATAAATAGCAATTGTGTGCATATTGTATTATTGGATAAACATCACGAAAAGGGAAAGAGGGAGTGGGGGGGGGGGGGTATCAGTGGCCAGTGTCATATTTGTATAAAACTTCCTACTTAATAAAGATTTATCTTTATAATTGGTGTTGCTTGGGCAAAAGAGAGTTAATGCATTCGTTAATCACTATAATACATGTAATAAACGCCCGCATCGAATCCTGCACACTGTATGATACGTCGTCGAGGGTTTCGCTATAGTTACGTTTCATGGGTATTAAACAAGACTCGGTGTGAGATGTGGATTATGGAGTTAAACGAGACCTATCTTATCTTATTATTAAAAAAAATAGTAGCGGGAGTAATTCATTGTGGTGCCCTTTTTTTGCTCGACGCTACAGTCTAAATGACAGTTTCAACATTTTTAAAGTGGATTTTTCCTGAAGTGTCAACGAATCCAGCCCAATCGCCTTTGTATCGACCGATTGTGTTGATTCAAGTGTCAAGTATTTTTAATTAAAAAGTTGTAAAAATTTTAATGTGAAATACAATGTTCTTTGTTTTTGCTTCCTGTAGTACGTCCACCGCATTGAAAGCGACGCATTAATACGGGTTCAATTCGGTGTGCACAGTTTCCCTTCCAGAAATGAGTGCTTAGTGCTCTGGTGCGCATGAAATCTGTAGCAAGACTGTAGAATATGGGAAGCTTTGAAGACCAAAAAGAGAGAGAGTGAGATGCAATGGTGGGTTCACAGGTTTATCCCGGATAATGCCGGGAACCTCATCTACTTATTAAACAAAAAAAAAGTGGCGGGAGTAATTCATTGCGGTGCAATTTTTGGCCTTTATTTGAGTCTGAGTCAATATCGACGCAAAACAGATCCAACTTTTTGCATTGCGAATCCTAGAACACCCTGCATCACCAATAAGTACATTTAAAGCATCTTATACCCTGTTCAATCCTTCAAGGCAATAACATCACTTTTCAATGAAATGGAAGTGAAAATAGCATGAAATTATGAGAACCAAAAACGCAATTATAGCCAAGTGTTCCCTCACCGTAACATTTCAAATCACAGCAATGTTTAAGTTCGGTGTGTTTCTACAAGTAAACTGTGCCATGCATTTGAATCGAGAGAAACAATCTGCCATGTATAATATGAGCAAATTCTGCTGCCATGCTACGTAAAAAGACCGTATAGGCCAATCTAGATCAAATTCAGTTACTAACATTATCTTATAAAATAAAATATGCTCCATCTTTCTGAGCCAAAATTTGGCCAAAAGAAAAAGTTGTATGTAGCAAAGCCTCGCGTAAGAAATAATATTTGGCAGACATGCTTCTGTGCTGCTGTACAAGCAAGAACTCGCAAGAGACATGTTCTGTGTAGATTATATGTATTCAAATCTTTTATTGTTCGAATGTTTTATCTGTTCACTTTTTCCAAAATTTTTTTCTGTTGTTTTTTCGTGTTTTTGTGTTTTTTCTTGAAAAAGGCTGTTGCCGAAATATTGGCCATTTTCTGTCTTCCCTTTTAGTTCCAGTTTCATTGTATCATTTGGGTAATATTTCTTACGCGAGGCTTTGCTACATACAACTCTTTTCTTTTTGCCATAATTTTGACTTTGCAGCCTTGCTGCCACCCCACAGTTTTTCTGTGGTTTTTATAATATTTCTCTTTCTCTCTATTGGGGTTACTATTTAGTACGACCAACAGTTTGTTTTGGTCATCAGAAAATGAAAATTGAACAAACAATGAAACAGTCTGCGACGTCAAATCTTTTTTTGCGTCTCCTGTAGAATTTTATGTGTTTTGCTCATGCGGTGTTTTATCTTCACACAATGTCATGGTGATCTTCTGTTTCACTCGTTTAAGTACACATAATTATATACATTACCGAACTTGTGAAATGACACGAAAGTTGATAGTCCCTTCCCAGCCAGCATCCTTATGTCAATCCCACGCAGATTGGTGTGGGATTACCGTAGGGTTGGTAGGATTAGCGTAAGGGCCGGTTCCGTACACCAAACAGATGTCGGCGAGATATCGCAACCAGCGGATCTATGTTGGAACGATGTCATTCCTATATGCAAAACGATGTCAATCTTACGCATCGGATTTCCTTAGGGTTGCTGGCTGAGCAGGCGTTCCTCTCTCTCTCACTCTCTCTCTCTCTCTCTCTCTCTCTCTCTCTCTCTCTCTCTCTCTCTCTCTCTCTCTCTCTCTCTCTCTCTCTCCAGATGCGTTTCCACATTTAATTTTATAAGTGCCAGACCAACCGTGGCAGCATGACGTTTGGAGCACCAAAATTTTTAAAACATGACATTTGGAGCACTGCCTAAATCTAGGTCAAATTGCAGTATGACATTTGGAGCACTACCAAAAATTAATAAAATTTCAGTATGACATTTCGGGCACCTTTACCGCTGCTGGTATTAGGATTAGGGTTAGGTTAGGGTTAGGGTTAGTCCTATAAAGAAAATTTCTATCCCTGTGGTACCCACCGCAAGTTATTGCAAAATAGTCGTAGAGTAATCGATAGTCAACAGGTTGATTAAGGATTAAACGATAAAATCACAGCCCAAATGCTAATGCTCCAAATGTCACATGCCGGCTTTCTTTGAACTAACTTAGTGCTCCAAATATCACATGGCGGCTTTCTTTGATCTGCAGCAGTGCTCCAAATGTCATACAACCACAAGGAGGTGTCACTGTCAGGTCGGCGTGCCTTTATCGTGAACCACTGACACATTGCTAAGGAGTTTCAGCATACTTTGTTCTGTTTACTATCTATTTCACTATATCATCAATATCTTTGATGGGTTGGCGGGAGAAAGACAGCCTGGAGATGGTACTTGGTCTGACCACGTTCAACACGACTCTTTAACAAACAAAACTGCTATTTACTTTAAGGAGGGGAGGGAGACGAGTTTGAGGCATTTGCAATAGACTCTCTCAGATTCATGGACGTGTTTGATGGCTTTTTTTTTTTTTTCAATATATGGCCAAATCATGAGGTTTTCTCTGTCAATGAAATCGCAAAGCGTGCACTTTCAGGTGTATTGACTATAATGATCTCGCCACAACAGTGTAACGAGTTTTAAAATGTTAAGAACCACCGTCTCCAGGCATCATCAAATTCTGGAAATAGAACATGATATTACTCATCTTACAGTTTTATATTTGATTTGGAATGTGTGCGTTTCCACCCCTTCATAGGTGCGTGAGCAAACACTTAAGAAATCGTCCTTTCTTCTGAATATGTTAAGTCAACAGTGCCTGTCGCCTTTTCAAGGGAATGGGAACATGGGCCTGATGGCAAAAGTCGTCAACTGTGTATGTTTTATGCTGGGAAGGAGAGAGAGAGAGTAATATTTTCTAACTAGGCCACCCAACCAAATTCTAAGTCTTTGTTGCCTACTCATTTGTGTCCATACGACATGTTGTTTTAGGCCTTTATTTTAAGAGGTTCGCTGCTCTTGGCATTTACACCTCGCTTTACTTGTTTTAGTTTTTTGGGTTTTTTACTTATATGTTTTTTGTGCGTTTTTGTGGTAGTTTTTTCTTCATTTTTCAAATTTTGGCCGGGCAGCGTTGTTAGGCCTGCTCTTCTCGATTTCCAACTCCCAAGAAATCTTTAACGTGCGCAATGTGCACATTGGCCCTTCGAGATTTTCGTCCTTGTCCGACAAGACAAGGTGCTCGATCCTAACTACCGGAGAATCAGAGACAGGAATCTCCCACCAAATTCCAGCATGCCTGCATCGACCGGGAATCGAACTCGGTACCTTCGGCATGAGAGGCGAGCACCTTGCCTCCAGACCAACGTGATACATGAGCGAAGACACCCCATGATAGGATGAACTGGAGAATAATAGGATCAGTTCAACACAAAAATGTCTGGTCTGTACGGTGCCTGCCAACAACAAGAATGAAAACGGAAACTGAGAAGGAACAAAAGTGAATAAGTGAAACCAAGCAAAACTCAGGAAGTAACCACCAACCAGGAGGGCGGTGGCAGAAACGTTTTCAAGAATACAAGAACCAAGAGGGGCAGGCAGCAACAACCTTGAGGTCAAGCCTACGAGAAACATAGCTCTCTTAACAGTACAGAGAATGTTTGGGTTGACAACTTATCGGTATAATGCGTATGGGGCCGACGTGTACAAAACACACAATAAAATTCACATATTTTGTTTTTATCTGAAATTCTGTATTAGAATCACCATCTTCAGTGACAAATTCAATGGTCAACAAACTCCTCGACGTACGCCATTGACAAGTATTAGATCTATCCCTTTAATCTTGATTACTGGCCTGATATGAGCCACATTTTGTAAGTGTTGTTCTCAAATAGGAAGACAACTATTTGCCACAACGTACACAGGAATGCAGACAGAGAAGTAAGTTTCTTTTCTTTTTTTTTTTTGTATCATGCACTAGCTCAGTCTGGTCAGATAACTCAGTGATTCTCAGAGTACCGGGTCCCAGACTCACCCCATTTTGCAATCCCTGGCTCCCTCAATTCCTACCTCGTTTTGAAATGTCATGTAATTTTTTTGTTCCACCATTATAATTTTACAGTGGTAATAATTGAAATAATAGATCAAGCTAAATTTCTTTATTAACTGCAGTTAGGTGAAAAATTCCTTATTTGAATGGATCATGAACGTCTATATATTAATATAAACTGTACGGAGTATAATTCTTTTCCGGTTTGAAGTTCTTCCTATCACTGAAATTCTCCCAAATTCCTCTCTTGGGAGCCAAGACTCGCGACCTTAGTTCTTATTTGTTCCAACTTCACTTTCTGCAAACCTGAGAAATTCAACATTCAACAAAGCTTTAGTATTATGATGAGGAGTCAGACAAATCAGAACTGTGAAAGAACGTTTTAGGTGCCACAACGCATTTTAACCAAGTGTCAAAGTGTGCATTTGTTGTTCCTCTTCTACATACTAAAAGATCTCCAGTTTTTTTGTGTGTGTTTTTTTTTTTTTGGTTCCAGAAAATGAAGATAGAACAAATAGGAACTGAAGTCGCGAAGTGTCTCCCATTTGAGAATCCCTGAGATAAGCTAAAATCTTCCTGGTCTAATTATAGCAACAAATGACAAAACACTCGATCATTGATTATCGCTTTGTCTTCCCCACTGTCATCGTAGCCTGCAATGAAAGAACAGTTGAATGGAGCCATTGTACTCTTTCTCAGGGTTGTAATTGTTAAATCTTAACACTGCATTATCTGATGTGTCACGCTCTACTGTGTCAGAGCTGTGGCCGACTGTCTAATGTGAAGTGAAATGTAGCCATACTATGGTTCTGTCTTTTTTCGATTAAACATAATGATTTTTCCACAAAATATCATGAAAACCACAGAAAAACTGTGGGGTCGCAGCAGGGCTATAAGCAAAGTCAAAATTGGGCAAAAAGAAGTTTCTGTCTTCTCTTTAGTTTGCTTTGCATTGTTTGGGTTTTATTTCTCACGCAGGGCTTCGTTACTTACAACTTTTTCTTTTTGCCCAATTTTGGCTTTGGTTTTTCCACACAACGCTGACATATCGTGACCTTAATTCTTGTTTGTTTCATCTCCACTCCCTGCAAAACTGGTCATCTTTTAGAATGTAGAAGAGGTACAACATATGTACACTTTTACACTTGTTTAAAATGCACTATGGCACTGATCAGGCTGTTTCACAGTGGCCATTAAAATTTATTCCAACTCCTTATCATAATACCAAAGCTGCAAACGTTTAATGTCGAATTTCTCAATTGTGCGAAAAGTGGAGTTAGAACAAACAAGAACCAAGGTCCCGATAGCCAAGGAGAAGGGACAAGAGCACTGAGCCGAGTTCCCCGAGAAAGCATAACCGCCTAGAGCACACCTAATGAACTTGGCTTTTCAGATATAATGCATATTTTATTGGTATTTTGGATCAATACAAGCTCTAAATACCAAATTTCTGAAGATTTTTCACTAGCAACTCAAAACCCTTTGACAAGACATAATAATTCTTCTCTTGGCAGAGTTAAGAGACTGCTCTTCTTCTCAAAATGTCCTCGGCATTATGTGGCTAATTACTATGTGAATATGCATTTAATACCTCTTGTACTATTCCCATCCATATGAATGTCTTCAAATTGACCCGCTGCATAAAAGGGGATGAAACAGGAAATAGTTACAGTAGATCTGTATGTATTTTATGTGAGGCCTCTTTCGGGTGCTGTTGCTCAAGACATAGTTATTATATTTCAGTATTGTCTGATCTGTACGGTGAGATCCGTACAGAAGAGAACATGTTACACCTTTGCTTATTGGTCTTCATTGGCTCCCTGTAAAGGCAAGGATAGATTTTAAAGTTGCAGTGTTATGCCACAAATGTCAGTACAAC
The DNA here is from genome assembly GCA_963931925.1 of Onchidella celtica. Taxonomy (NCBI): domain Eukaryota; kingdom Metazoa; phylum Mollusca; class Gastropoda; order Systellommatophora; family Onchidiidae; genus Onchidella; species Onchidella celtica. The sequence goes on from OZ007568.1 coordinate 67,818,793, forward strand.
AATGCTCCTCTTTATCTTATAAACTCTATTCATCCATATAAACCATCTAGAGCATTAAGATCTTCTGATAAAAAACTACTAAAATCTAAATTTGCTAAAACAAAAAAAATTGGAGAGAGAGCGTTTTCTGTGTGCGCACCAGCTGTATGGAACTCCTTACCACCAAATATTCGAAACATAGAAAGCGAGGCACTTTTTAGATCTGAAGTGAAAACCCATCTCTTCAGAAAACACTTTGATGTGTAGTCTGATATGTATTGGTGTTTTGTGCGTGTGTGTGAAGGAGAGAGAGAGAGAGAGAGAGGAGGGAGAGATAGTGTTTGTGTGTGTGGGTGCCTTTGTGTGTGTTGTCAGTTGCTAGGAATGAGATTTGTTCTGTTTCTGCATGTTTTGTAAAGCGCATAGAGCATCTTTGGATATGCGCTATATAAATGAACTTTATTATTATTATTATTATTATTGGTTTCTAGTCGGGACACATCGTTGTTTTATCTATTTATGTGATAGTCTCTCTCTCTCTCTCTCTCTCTCTCTCTCTCTCTCTCTCTCTCCCTCTCTCTCTCTCTCTCTCTCTCTCTCTGCCTCATTTTCTTCACTGACTCTCTTTCTGTGTGAGCGTGTATGTGTGTGTGATTGTGACACGTATACACGCAAATATGCGCACACTCATGAAAATACAGATCTGTGTGGCTGGCTCTAAACTTTTGCAGTTATCTTTCATTCCCTTTGCCGGCCTTTCATCTCCACCCTGTGTTTGACCAAAGAGCCTTGTACAGGTCCCCACGACCGTACCTTGTGACAACTTACTGACGGGTTAGACGTGGTGCCTTTGATTCTTTATCATGTCCCAACTTCATTCTTCGCCTCTGTTATAGACATCACACCCACCGGTGAATAAGGCTCGAACACAGGGCTGTGTGAATTAGTGGCCAGGGTTAAATTTCATGCTCTACTAATTTTGTGACATGAACAAAACAACACCAAACAGAGGACCCACCCAAAGCTGGGCAGCTTACCAGTCAGAATCCTTTTGTGTTGCTTGCAACTGGAGAAAACGGCGATAGCAAGCTTGATGCAGAATGAATGAATACTGCCGTTTTAGGGGTGGGGCACTGTACACCCGGATCTAGGCCAAATACATTTTTTAACATAACTAAATTGAAATTATCTATCTATCTATCTATCTATCTATCTATCTATCTATCTATCTATCTATCTATCTATCTGTCTCTCTGCCTATCCAACCATATATCTATATACCTATTTATCCATCTATTTGTCTGTTTATCTATCTATATATCTATTTGTCTATCTATCTATCTATCTATCTATCTATCTATCTATCTATCTATCTATCTATCTATCTATCTATCTATTATATATTTGTCTATCTATCTATCTATCTATCTATCTATCTATCTATCTATCTATCTATCTATCTATCTATCTATCTATCTATCCATCTATCTATTATATATTTGTCTGTCTGTCTATTTATCTATCTATCTATCTATCTATCTATCTATCTATCTATCTATCTATCTATCTATCTATCTATTATATATTTGTCTGTCTGTCTATTTATCTATCTATCTATCTATCTATCTATCTATCTATCTATCTATCTATCTATCTATCTATCTATCTATCTATCCATCTATTATATATTTGTCTGTCTGTCTATTTATCTATCTGTCTATCTATCTATCTATTATATATTTGTCTGTCTGTCTATCTATCTATCTATCTATCTATCTATCTATCTATCTATCTATCTATCTATCTATCTATCTATTATATATTTGTCGGTCTGTCTATTTATCTATCTATCTATCTATCTATCTATCTATCTATCTATCTATCTATCTATCTATCTATCTATCTATGTATCTATCTATCTATCTATCTATCTATCTATCTATGTATCTATCTATCTATCTATCTATCTATCTATCTATCTATCTATCTATCTATCTATCTATCTATCTGTCTATCTATCTATCTATCTATCTATCTATCTATCTATCTATGTATCTATCTATCTATGTATCTATCTATCTATTTATCTATCTATCTATCTATCTATCTATCTATCTATCTATGTATCTATCTATCTATCTATCTATCTATCTATCTATCTATCTATCTATCTATCCATCTATTATATATTTGTCTGTCTGTCTATTTATCTATCTATCTATCTATATATCTATCTATCTATCTGTCTGTCTGTCTGTCTGTCTGTCTGTCTGTCTGTCTGTCTGTCTGTCTGTCTGTCTGTCTGTCTGTCTGTCTGTCTGTCTGTCTGTCTGTCTATCTATCTATCTATCTATCAGGATTATAGCTGGATGCAATAAGAACCGTTTTGGTGTATGTTTTTATGTGTCTCCGGTAACTGCTTCAGGCCTAGACCGTATTTCTTCATGCCATGGCAGGATAGACAAGCACACCAGTAGGCAGGGAAAGGAACTCGCCGATCTCGATATAATTAAAACGGATGCGATAATGTTAGTATAAGGGGGCGTGGCTTCTTTACAATTACTTGTCTATTATATTTCTCTTTTACTCGCAATGACTTAAGTTAACATATTAATACTGCTGGACGCTTGAAACACTGTTCTCTCTCTTTGCCTGGCCTCGGTGTTTTAAGAACGTGAAAGATTAGGGTCACAATATAAATCAATCATAAACAGCTGTTGCAAGGTTCAGTATGCGCTTTGCAAAACAGTTGTACAAAGACATGTATTTAGGCCCACGGTGGCCGGTGTAAAGAATAAAATCGAGGCAGGAACAAGTGGGGCATGGTATAATTATGATGGTATAAAGACGATGGTTTTTATACTCTACATTATGGAGACCTACTGACGAAGTCAGTTCCAGGTTGTTATTGAGTATCGGAAGTTATTTCCGCCTACTTTTTTTTTTCTACCGCTGAAGACTGTCTTCTTAATCTTGTTACAAGTACGTACGTCCCCCAAGTGTTTTTTTGTTTTTGCCCTAGGAGTTTGTATTTTAAAGTATTTTGTGTCTCCAGAGCTAGAGAGCTCCTCCCGAAATACTCCTAACAACAGCTTTGATTAATTATACTTTCAGATTTTCTTTTTGTTTGTCTCCTGTTGTTTGGTTAGGGATTCGATAAGATTTAGGGTTGAGGATGAGAACAGGGTTAGGGATAGGTACGTATACGTATGCACTCCTAGCTCAAAACGCTTGGGGTACGCACGTTTTTATAACAACAGCCCGTCTTCTTAATGCACAGGTTTACTTGTGGCATGCAGGGGGCAAGGGGCAATAATAATGAAGGAAAGAGTATTGTGACAGCTATAGTTAATGTCCCTCTTACATAAGTCCAGCCTGAAAGTTAGTGTTTCATGGGGCCCTTCTCTCCCCCCCCCCCCTCTCTCCCCAACACACTTTTCTCATTGGCATAATAATAGGACACAATTTCGGACCCCGCCCATAATTAATAATTACTTTTCTGTTGTAGGCCCGTGAAAAAAAAAATGTTTTCACGTAGTCGACATAAATACAACATGAAACTTATACGACATTGTAATCTCCGAGAACAAACTGAAATATAAAACGTGTACAAAAGTAAAGGAAAATGCCCAGGGTGAATTATACCCAGCAATTATCAGAGCGTGACTCTGAAAATAATAGGGTTTACCTGGCTCCCAAAGTTGAATGGATCGTCATACCTGGTTTCATTTATGAAACTCCCAATTTCTGTTTTTCTTGGTGAAGTAAATAACCATGTTATATTATTTGACCAAGAACACCAACTTCAATGTTCAATGTGTAGTTATCGAGGGGTATTTGTCATATTGTTATATGCGACATTTTGCCGATTTTGAAGTTTTGTGATGAAAGTGGTACTCTCACTCCTAATTTCATTATGTATAAGTGCCAATCCAGTTGTTACCAACTTTTCGAGATATGTGTTTCTGATGTAATGTTGCATGTTTTAGCCCTTTTATTGAAGAAACTTCAACCCTCCTTTTCTCGAAAAGGCAAAAATGCACATACAACAATATGATAAAGACCTGAATTTTTGTTAGGCAAATGATGCACGCCCTCTATGCCTCCATCTCACCCAGAGGCCATGGCTTAAAATGCCCCTAAAGTCTATAGGAAGGTTCAGGGTTGATGACTTACCTGTCGCTAAGCGTTTTCCTAGAAAAGAAGAATTAAATCGGTTTTCTTGCTTCGTGCAATCAATATTCAGTCCTAGTCAATGTCATGGTGGCTCACTGAGTCAATTCTGTTTTGACTTCGCTTTTGTTTGAGATGTGGACTGTGGAGCTAAGCGGGGCCTGGCACATTGGGGAGACAGAAGGAAGACTGTCTCACAACTGCGGGCGCGACAAAACTGTCACGAGACAGCTGGTGGAAAGAGATACTTGGAACACTGAGTCAAAAAAGACGCAAAATAGACTTGACTCACTGCCCCACCAGCCTAACCAGCTAAACCTTTTATTGTATCCTGCATTGCTTGCATACCTTCCCACTAATCTGGAAAAACCTACTTGATCTATAAGATTGTAAATCTCGTGGTTTTGACTGAGTTCTGGAGAAAGCACGTCGACCCGATAACGGTCACATTGTCCTAAGAAAAAGCAAGACGATATTCAGAATATCACAGAACGATAAAACAGAAGGAGACCCCCCCCCACCCCCACCCACCCACCGGAAACACCCACCAACTAGCCGCTTGACTCAATTTTGAGAAATCAGAAAAAAACAACAACCACGCTGAAATATACTCAAAAGTGAATTACTAGGTTCATCCAGGGCAAAAGATGGCAACAAAACGGAGTTTTAGACTTTCCATATGATTAGAGAACCGTGTATGTCCCTACAAAGACGCTTTTCGGTGAGGGGTGTTAGACTATAACAACAAACCCAAAATAGCAACGTAGAATAGAATGCTGAACTGACTAAATGGACTTGGAATTGGGCTCGATCTGGAAAGCACAGTAATTCTAGAATTAATATTTGAAGGGTAATCAATGATTATTTGATTATGAGGAAGCCTCGCCCCTGTAGAGAAGAGCTGCAACCTAGTGGTGCAAATCGAAGCCTAACTACATTTTTGCCAAATGCTGATTTACTGTTTTTTGTGGGTTTTTTTCAGATTGAAGGAGACCTGTCTGGCGATCTGCTTGCCTGCATGTATTCTTCCTGTCGTGTCATCCTCTTGTTTGTCGGTCTATTTGACCCTATCTGCCCTAATGCGAATCCCATGTTCACTGCCTGTCTAAAACTATAATTGGGATTACTCAAGATCACAGCGTTGCCCTCCAAGTAAACAAAGTCCGCGGGCAGACAGCGCATTGAATTTGGCACAACAAATACCTTAACTTCTGCAAATCTGGGGCATCCAGCGACAATGAGAGTTTTTGGAGCCGTAATTGAACTCATAGAAAATTGCAAAAGTTAGTTGTATACCATGTCTAAATCGGCCTGAATTTCAAAACAAACAGTACAGTTATGCAAATAGATCAGCACACTCAGACTGTCTTCTCTGCAAAGCAAATTATGTAACGCAGATATCAAAGCGAGGCGCCTTGAAAGCGTTGAAGTTTTCAGTTACATAATTTGCTTTGCAGAGAAGACAGTATCAGCGTATCAGTGTGCTGGTCTTTTCGCGTGATACTAAAGCGAGGCGCCTTGAAAGAGTTGAAGTTTTCAAAGCCTTGTCACGCAGGAAAGGTACTTTTTGCTCATCAGTATCTTAAATGTAGCTTTTATGATTTATGCACGATATACATGTAGAACTAGACCTTTCAGTCTCTTATCAGAATTAAATTTGGGACTGAGGCTGAATATTACACTGAGAATTAAAGGGACTTATTGGAACAAAGGCATACTAAAAGTGCTTTACTTGGTGGTCAAGGGTCAATCATATTGTCCAAACTGACTCAGCGTTTTCCAGGACACCTCCTGACTTTACCTTCTTGCGTGTCCAACTTACCTGATCCCACCGGCCCGGCGAGTGTGCATAGACTATAATGACTTTTAGCACTTGCTGGTAACCCTGTCAGTGCGGATTTCTTTTAACGACGAACAGCATTGTTTTGTTGTACCATAATCAACATCTGCCTGAGACTTTTGCATGGCTGAGACATACGACTATTTAGGTCATTATTTTCTTCCTGTGCTGGTTATAGCTGTATAGCCATGTAGTAATATTCTCCATTCCAGCAGTTTTCACCCCCCCCCCCACCCCAATAAGCGTTTCATAGGTTTGGCTTGAACTCCTCTTCCTCTTTGATACGAGCATAATGGCCATTAGAATTGTGAATATTCACCATAAAGCTTTGATATACTGTAACTTTAAGCTGCATTTTGCAAGGACTGTCTGACAGTTTCATTAAATACATACCCTATATGATCGTTATGTAATCCTACGGCTTATCCTGTTGAATAAAAGCAAATAAAACCAAACTTTTAAACAAGTTATTACCATGATTAAAAAGCGTAGGGACGCACTCCCTATACGTTTTTCATACTCTGAAGGCACCACCTCCCCTCAGCTATGTATTCTATAAATAGCCCCTATTCTAATAAGAAAATGAAGTACAAAAATGTCGCAAGTTTTATCACTATGGAAGTGAAAGGGTGAAATCACTTTTGCCCTCCGACCACAAGGAACCGATGCCAGTTGGAGATAAGAATGCCCTTGTACAGAGTTATTGGCAGTTTCATGTTGTCTTTCTGCGATAAATCGATACTTACAACACACCCACCCATTCACAGCCTTGCATTGGATCATAGGGCTGGGTGGTACCGGCATTTTTTCAGTGTCACGACTTTCGACTCCGACACCTTAACTTCTCGTTGGCGTCGACACCGACTCCAATGACGTCACGGGTCCTTGCTTAAAGGTTCCGACACTGGTATATCGACTCTGACCTCGAGGAAGTGTCGTCACGACTCTATCACTTCCCTGGGGTCGACTCCGAGACCCGACTCCCGGCACCGACCCTGAGAATTTGCATGATGCAAAGGTGAGCAGCCAAACTTTAATTTGTTGTTTCCTGTCTGGTGCGGGGTACTGATACGGTACTGTAGTGTCCGGGGGCGGGGGGGGGGGGGCGCCGAACCAATTCTCTAAAATTAATATCCAAAATCTTTGTAGTGTAATATTTACACATATTAAATGTAAGTTAAGCAGTGGTAATGACAAGGAAAACGTGAGAGCCTCCGCGGTGTCGGCACTAGTCCCGGTACCGGTACCTGATGTCAGAGTCACAAGGTGATGGTCAGTCCCTGAGGAGTCGGCACTGGATCAATATCCCTTGTCCTTGTAGTAGCCAGGATCTCAAGATCAAGGGTCGCGATAACTCATTAAGCACTAGAAATATGGGACGATAAGAGTTCTCGACTTCTTAGGTTAATGTGGGTGTATGGCTTATAATGTGTGCAAATCAAATTTATGGCCGTTCGTAATCACACGTTAGGCCCATTGACTGTATGTGTGAAAGTGTGAATGTCTGGACGAATTAATTAATTAATCAACCGGCAAATGAATGACACGTCGAAAGAACGAACGAAGAACTAATGAATGAATGAATGAATGAATGAATGTACGAAAGAACGAATGAATGAATGAATGAATGAACAAACGAAGGAACGAACGAATGAATGAATGCGTGAATGAAAAAATGAGCAAATGAATAAATGTCAGAACGAATGAACGAATGACTGAATGAATAAATGAACAAATGAATGAATTAATGAATTAATGAATGAAAGAACAAACGAATGAACGAACGAACAAATGAATGAATGAATGAGTGAATGAACGAATGTTAGAATAAATGAGCGAATCGATGAATGAACGTAGGAATGACTGAATGAATGAACAAATGAATGAATGAATGAATGAAAAAATAAAAAATCTTTAATAAGTGAATGAACAAATGAATAAACGAATGAATGAACGAATGAAAGTCTTTCCCATTGACACATATACGTTATCATGTGTTCCATTGTTCATTTAATGGGCCACATGGCGTCCTGCTGCGACATTCAAATTTTGAAATCAGATCCCTGATCTCCAGGCTAGTGACATTGTGAATTTGCAGTGGCATGAGGCCAGGACGAGAATGAGAACTGAATTCAACAAAAGAAATACAAACTGGCGCGTCCTTGGTGACTGAGATTATCAAGAGGGGAAGTCGAACAACAGTTGCTTGAAGTTGGGTTACCAAAAATAAAGAAAATACAGAGTTGTATCCGACAGACAGTATACCGGGACAAATCATTCCTTCCCCCAACAAAATGTCCACAAATTGCGCGCGTATAAATAAGGTAAATGCACGACGTCTTTTTCGTTCAATTATGAAGGGGTGTGGTGCGAATTGTTGCATGGTTGACATCGATGATACGCGCGCCAGTCGTCAGAAGGAATATGACGTATTGATTCGTCTTGGTATGCTGTGTCTCGGGTTGCATTCACTGTTCAGCTTCAGCTTACAATGTGAAATATCACGGTCCCGTAACGACTGATTTTATTAACACAACTGTTATTTTTTAAACTGCCCTTGAAAAAGATAGGCTACTGAAAACAAACACAGTGTATGATTTATTTGGACGTTTCTGCCGTAGCGCCAAAGATATTTGAAACGATAAGATGAGATACTGTCTTCTTCGCACCACTAAAAAAAAAAACCTTCACACAATCTGCCCGCTGATGGGGGGCGGGGCCCATGGCGCATAGTATGAAAAGAATGCTTGATGTCATGGTAAATTTCTGATGCAAAATTGTGACAGTACTACTGTGAAAAAAAAAAAAAAAGCTGGAATTTTCCCACAGCGATTGGGGTTATAATTCCATAATAAGTCATGTCAATCAAAGCCTATAGCGATAGCTGAAAGTGGACAAAATTCAATATTTTCCCCATTTGGCTTTGTAAAATACGGCACTTTTCATGATTTCCGCGCGTTTGCCGCTAGGTGGCGGTGCCAAATCTGTGCAGCCTAAAGGCACTAGCTGTCGTATCTTATCAATTCTAATATCTTGAGTAGCGCATAGCAATATTAATGGCACATCGAGATAATTATCTCGCGTTCACCGGGGTTTCTCGTGACCGTCTGTGAACTCAGCATTTTGTCCTCATATCATTCATAATCGTTCTGTTTTGCTGTTGCTGTTGTTTTATGCACCACCCCCCCCCCCAACCCCCCTCTTTTTTATACCTCTTTCTTCTGCTCTCTTTTAATGAAAAATTAGTTTAGGAAGAGGAATAATCCGGCAGGGGTGGGGGCGGGGAGAGGGGGGTATGTACGCTTTTCAGTGAAGGTAACAAGTTAACACGGATTTTGCTCAAGACAGTAAATTGCAGGATTACCGGTACATAAAAACCCAGTAAAGGCAATGTACTTGTATCCAATGTAACATTCACATGGTCTACGCAAAAAGCCTCTTCAGGTTTTAAAATAGCAAGGCCCTACGAAAAGTGTACCGAAGGAGGCGGGGGCGCCAAAGTCGAGAACACGTACTAGGTAGATGCCCCCAAGGGTTGTAAATGGTCCAACATTGGGATCAGAAAAGAGCTAAATTGTATTAATTGTACTGAGCCTTGAATGGAAAGTATCTGCCCGACAGGTATACATAATAAAGAACTTCTAACTGCATTCTTTACCAGTGTCATGGCAACCCCCTGGTCTGACTTTTGTAAGCGATGAATATTTTGATGGGATGGAAAAAAAAAAAAGACAAGACAAGAAAAGAAGAAAAAATAAATACAAGCAATAAAAAGTTCCTTAGGCTGCGGAAAAAGTAATCCAGCCAGGTCCATCTTTGTTTTTTTTTTTCCTTCATGCATTATTTAGATTGATTGATGTACAGAGAGAGAGAGAGAGATGGAGAGAGGAGACAGGGAAGGAAAGAGAACCAGACAGACAGAGGAGGAGGAAGAGGGGATGAGAGAGGGAGACAGACAAACAGACAAAAGGAGAAGGAGAGAGAGGAGGAGGAGAGAGAGAGGAGAAGAGAGGGGGCAGACAAACAGACAGAGAGAGATGGGGAAGAGAGAAGGGAGAGAAGGAGACGAGAAAGAGACACGGAGAGAGAGACAGACAGACAGACAAACAGGCGGAGAGGGGGAAGGGGGAGACGAGACAGGGGAAGACAAGAGAGAGATACAGAGAGAGAGAGAGAGAGAGAGAGAGAGTGAGAGAGAGAGAGAGAGAGAGGGAATAATAGTGCTAATATTACCAGTGCTAGTCTACATAATGGCTTCATTGCTTTTCGTTTTTTGCTGGTTTTGTCGACTCGTTGTCAGCTCTCCTTCGGGAGGGGGGAAGGGAGGGGGGGGGTAGGGAGGGGAGGATAGGTATTATTGTTATTTTCTTCCTGTTGAAGGGAATGGACCTTAGACAAATCCGCTTAAGCCATTGCACCCTTATTTACATTTAAATTAGTTGGCAGGTTGGAACATTCCATTAAAACAGAATTGCCATTATCAGTTAAGTGTGAAGCACGCACACCTACTGGACTTTATTTATTGTGTTTGTTAGTGGGACAGGGCAGACCGCACTATCGGAATTAAAGCAGGACCGGCGCAGGTCCAAACAAACAGTTTCGGTGTAAAGAAGTACATAATATTACTTGAAGAGTTTTGTCGCAAAGCGTCTGTCGAGAGTCCACGTTATTCAACGGCCGTGTAATACAGGTTTTCAGCTACACTGCCTTGTTACGGAAAAGTCTTGTTACGAACCCGTAGCATTTATGTAGTAACCTATAACTGAAGAAAGAACACAACTTAGTATTTTCTCTATTCGGCTTTGTAAGTCTACTACGGTCCCCTAGCAACACTCCGTGGAGAAAAAGACCGTATCCGCTAGCCTAGGTCAGATTCGCTTTTAAGCATTCAGTTAGAGAATGAATGTGCTCTGTCTTTGTATACTCTTGTATTTGTACACTTCTTTAATCCCATTTGGGAAATTTGCTTTAGTGTCATTGCAGCCCAGTTACGACTGGAGCAGACAAGTCGTCGCCACAGTGCATCGCCGGTAGGCGTTTTTGTTGTTGTTTTATTTGGAGGGGGGGGTTGAGAGGTGGTAGGGATAATTTTTTATTTAATTTTGCCCGGGCAGCGGCCTATTCGGCCTGCTCTTCTCGATTCCCAACTGCCAAGGTATCTTTAACGTGCGCAACGTGCACACGGGCGCGGCCCTCCGACTTTTTCTTCCTTATCCGAGAAGACTAGGTGCCCGATCCTACCAACCACAGGATCAGGGACAGGAAAATATGAGAAAAGTTCCAAAATTCCAACATGCCTGTGCCGGCCGGAATCTTTCTTACTGTAATTTAATTTTGTGACGTCCTGTAGTTCTGTAAAGGAAACTGAACAAGGAATGAAACACCAGGGCTACGCAATAGGAAAATGCATCTCCTAGAAAATTTGTTTGGCTTTAGAACAGTGTTTCTCAAAGTAGGATATACGCCCCACAGTAGGGGGTGTGGCAATATTTTGGAGGGGCCTTGGACTTCAGAATGGAACGTGGAGATTTTATCATCGAAATCTTAATTTCGTAGTGCATTCGAACTTAACTTTATAGATAAAACTTTGTTTATGTCGTGTTGTTGGTTTCCCTGCTTAACTTAGATTAAAACATCGAACTTAACAGATGCATTGACTTTAATGCTTATATCACATGTGCAACCTAACTTTGTCCGATCTTGGTGGAGCGCACTGGGGAATTGTAGTAGAGCGTGGGACAGAAAAGATCGAGAAACACTGCCAAAAGGAGAATACCGTAGTGAACATAACTTAGTATTTCCTCTGTTCTGCATGGTCCCTTTACAACATCCTTTTGTTTTGGGCGTATGAAGCCCTTGTTTGATTACACAGCAGAATAGCTGACTACTACACACTGGCATAGATAAAGTCGGCGTAAAGTCGTGAACAGCCGTTGTTTTTATTAGTTTTGGTGACAAGTGAAGGTACAAGTACCACACGTACACCAGTCCTCTCATGTACATGTACTTATCCCCTTGCCCTCAACTATGGAAAAATATCAAGACCGGGTTTCAAGGTTTCCCTTCCTCCCACCTTGGCGAAGGTACACTTGGAGCGGTGTTAGGTGAACAATGCTTGCAATAAAAAGGTGAGGGTCTCCCAAGTCCCTAGCGAGATGTCACATAACGAACGGCCTGTCGTGTTCTTCTAAGCCCGCAAAAGGGACCGAAAGGCGAACCGCGAGACTGAAGAGTGAAGAGAGAGAGGGGGCACAGTGGCGCTTACGACACGACAGCCGCGTGCATGAACCTCATGAATAATATTTCGTAGTAGTTTCAACACGAGTCCAGGCAAGTCCCAGGGCTTTTCCACTACTGTGTGTGGTGTGTCCCGTTCAGTTTTTCGTCTTTCGGAAGTAGGGGTTGTTTTGTGATTGTAGCCTAGTACAACAAACAGCGGCCGGGATTTTCACCAGTGCTGTGTACATAGCTCTAGTACTAAAGCCAGGATCTTTGTGCACTAAACTACCAAGTAAAATTTAAGTTCGTGCTACTTTAACATTGCCATAAAGACGTGATTATTTCCTTTGAGCTCGCAATTGGGTTTGGCCTAAGCAGTTCTGAAAGTGGTCAGCGGAGGGTTGAATACCGGTACTGTATACACAGGAATCACAGGACAGGAAACAAACAGGTACACAGGTAAGGGAGTTTTCTTGTAGAAAATTATCAATTTTGCCAATGGACATGTGTTGTATGGTTTTTTGACTTTAATGAATGGGTAATGATTCACATAACACTCTTCCTGGGAAGGGCTGGGCAGGGCAAATTCTGTGACTTAACCTACAGATTTAGAGCCATGTGGGGTTCATAACTTCACGCTCGACTTAAATGAGAACAAGAGCCATGGATCAAACACTCAAATAAACACTCTCTATGAAAAAGGTCGTCCACGCTAGGTCTGACACAAGCAGAGGAAAAACACGACAACACAGGTTTAAATGCCGTGACAAAGTAGATCTGGAGTCTAGCTACAACAAGAGCAGGGAGAGAGAGAGACATGCAGCGTATGGGCGGGGTCAGGTATCTGTCATAATGATATTAAATTGTCGACCAGGTATAGATCTCTAGATCTACATGACTGACTGCTATAATAATGTCAGCTCGCCAGGCCTCTGAATCAACTGAATGTCACGGAAGTAAGGGGGTGGGAACGGGCAAGGGGGAGTGGGTGGCACATGCATGGCTTGCTGCGAAAGCTGACTGTCCTTAAAATATTCATCTGTCGAGGATGAAGGGAAAAAAACAAAAGGGAAGGGGCACGACACACTCCCCTACACACATACACACACACACCCACACATTCTCCAGTAATGAGTGATCGGGTCACAGATATGAAAAGACAGTAGGAGTTGTACAAAATAGGACAAAACAAACGGGATCTTCTCAGAAAAGTCAAAACTGTCTGTTTATTGTGCACTGAATATCCTTGATTTGGCTGAAGAAGGTAATTTGATCCGTCTGTTCAACTGAATATTTGATACTCAATGATACTAACACAAACATAGTGTATTCTGGAAATTGATTCATTTCCTTTTAAATATATTTTTTCTCTATTTCCTTCTGTGTCTTTGTCTTTGATGTCTGTGTTTCCTGATTGGACAAAGGATATTGACTGCTAACGACCTGAACTACCTGTGTCCAGTTGGTCGATGTTCCGAATAAAGCCGAAATGACTTTTCTAAGGGTCCTCCATATAATGTTTATAAATATCAGTGCTGTTTAACTTACAGGTAACCTCAGAAGCCAATTCCAAATATATATGTTTATTTCTAGGTTTGTAATTGTTAACGGGCCAGAAATGATCGAACTGCTCAAAGTGCCAAGTTTGGACGTGGTTCCGGTCGTGAGCCGAACAACATGACGCTGTCATTAAATACGGATCATTCTGGTCAATAGTGATAGTTTACAGTTAACTGTTTTTGCTCGTACATTTTATGAACTTAATTTGAGCTTGTCTGTCTCGTGTTATGTAACAGTGTGTAGGTCGACAATGTAAATCCCAAAATAACCCAAAGAGTTCCCACACGCGTAATGGCATAGCCTAGTTGGAGAATTAGTCCTACCGCCAGTTGTTTCACTGATAAAATAAGCCATCTATGGAGATAAAAGGCCACACTGAAAAACAATTTATGACCCTCCTGATCAAGCTGGCAGTCATATTTGGTCCATTGTTATGCGGAGTCACACCTAATTCGCCTAGGCAATTCATCATCATCCACGAAAAACAGTTTCTATACTCATAGGGAAGAGATACTGCGGAATCAGTTTCAACCAAAATTTCAGTTTAGACTGAATTTACCCTTGATCAATAAAAGTGTCGTTTTCCTCACTCGTACCCCTATTCTTACTACCGATTTGAAAACCCGAAGCTTGTTTAGCATACCTAAACTCCCCAACTTTACAACCGTTCTTCTGGTTTTACGGCCCCCGATAATATTTCCGGACGTCCTGGTCTTGAATGGACCGAGCTTTTTAACTATGTTAGAAGAGAGAGGGCGTTTAAGTCCACAGAATTAAATCTGAGGTTTACCGAATCCGGTTATCATCAGAAAACAAACCTCACCCTAATCCTAACCCTGGCAGTAGCCACTCTACAATGAAATTAATGAAGGTTAAGCTTCATGGCCCCTAATCCCGAAGGGGCCCCAAAGAAATTTATTTGAATGAGCACTGGATTTTGAATGTTGCTCTATGGTTGCTAGTTGCGAAGGACACCTGCATGCAGTGCAGCTACTAGTATTACCAGATTAGCGTTAAAACGACAATATCATAAAAAGGGGGAAGGTGACACGGGACCAATCAGAATAAGGAAAAAAACAGGATGTTGATGCCTTCAAATCGATATCGTGTTTGTGTTATTTGACCGAGTGTCCTTGATTCAAGGCAGTTTCCACTCGACTGATTCCATTACCAGTGCCTGAAATGTGCTTCCGGTTTGGAGAGTTCATGGCGTTTTGGGCCTGGTGCTAAGTTATGTCAAGAATGTCTAAGCAGCGTCACTGGGGGTGAGACTTAATACTTGCTACTGAAATTTTATCTCACCAGTTTTCTCCATCCCAGCGTTTACCTGCGAGTTCTCAGTTTCTGTTTTGACATTAGATAGTATGAGATCTGGGTTAGTTTTGTCCTGGAAGATAGTGACGGTTTGCTCCGTAGCCGGATAAGTAGCAGGAGAGCTTAGAATTTTATTCCGCGTGCTGGAAACTTTTGAGTTGGGTCTGAAATGGTGACTGGAAGTCTTGTGGACTATCCAGAAACGTTCGAGGTGTTGCCCCTTTGACTTTGTCCAAGCAGATAGCGACAATGACAGTGTCAAAAAACCTGCGTTCTTGACATTTGCAGAGCATCTTTTAGAATCTCTCTCTCTCTCTCTCTCTCTCTCTCTCTCTCTCTCTCTCTCTCTCTCTCTCTCTCTCTCTCTCTCTCTCTCTCTCAGTTTTAACGATTTTTGTACGTCACTGTGTATCGTTAGCGGTAACTTTAAGAGTCATTTATTACGTCCATCTAAGCCAATGATGTGTTGTTGTTTTTTATCACGATTATAGCTTTTTTTTTTTTTTAGCGTTGTTTTCAATCTGGGTTGCTAGAATCCTATCATTTGGTCTGGTGTCACGTTGTCGGCTCTTTGACGTGTGCACAATGAAGGTTTTCAATGTTGCTTTTTCTACTAACTGAAATGTTTTTCGTTGTCATTCTCAACCCTGCTTTGTATTACTTATACTACCACTGCTGTAAACTATCACACATTTATAACAAGAGAATAACCATCATCATCCATTGTTACTACCACCACTAGGACGAGTATAGTTACCAAACCACTAATAGTCTTTGTGATTAAAAATGTTACATGCTAAAATAGTGACTTTTACCGTCACTACCACTCGTTCTGTTCTGGTATGAAGATGGTAGTGATGTTATTGAATTTGTTCTGAACTGGGACCAAACAATAATGTTCTTTGCCTCAGTTGGCCCGCCCGTGCAGCGAAAACAACGCCTCTGTCTTGTCACTGTTAATTTTTAAATGGAAATCAATATTGCTTTATGGTGCAGTCAACACTTCAGTGACAAGTTCTGTACTGTTTTTGTTTTGTCACAGGTGTTGAAAGAAGGACATTGAGAAGGTTTATCCTGTATACTATAGCTCGGACCTCCCGTTTTGCATACATTTGTAACAAAGAAAACGAACAGAGTGCAAAAAAACGACCCAAAGCCATGAAAGAAATTAATATAAATTGCTCCAGTGAAAGGGATATTGAGAACCCGTTGAAAAGTGAAAGGGCTTTCATTTGGAGAATTTCTGAATAGCCAAGGGCATCGTATTTCCTGTCAGAAATTGATTCGTAAATACCAATTCTTTGTATAGGCCTACCCAGGATGTGTATTTAATTGGGCTACGTATAAATACTCAGCGTTGCCCAGACGAATAGCAAAATTAAAATAATTATAATAACGGTGTTATTTTTCCGTCACGAACTACACTCGCGCACCCACGAAATTAGGCTGATGACGTCAGAGAAGCAAAAAGGTACCCTCTTGATGTTTCAGTGTTTAACTGACTGATTGGAAAATGTGCCCTAATTCTCTCAATGAGAAAGGAAGTTGCTTTCTGAAGGCCGGAAAACGTGGCATTGAGAGCCCGTGCAAACCATTATAAAGGCATTCGTAAACGTCATTATGAAGAATGGAATCTCGGTTCCCACCCTCAGTTCCCTGCCTTTACCGGTCCCTTGGAGTTTGTGATGCTAAGAGGCCGGTTCAAAATTAAAAGAATAATAATAATAATAAAATCTCTGGATTTGGTTGAAAATGGAAGGTTTGATTAATAGAACTTGGATGGGCTCTAATCCAAAAAGAAGAATTGAAATTCTGAAGAGAAGGCAACGTATGGCCGTGGAACTTCCAACTGAGGACGCAATAAAATTCAGAATTACGTGGGACCACAATATTGTACGACGTCAAGTGTCAAAATAAACCAATTGACAGGGGCTGTTGTAAGTAACGCTGGGACCTTGAAAAGTCAAATCCCGGGGCGGAAATCTTATTATAATCAGGTAGGCCCTACTTGAATAACAACAACAAATGCAACAAAAAATAAATGGTTTATGCCAACGTCCACACTCTTATAACTTACGTCAGTACTATCCTTGTTCTTGTAAGTGCACAGAGTTGCATTATCATCATATCTGTGATGAGAGTCCCATGACTTGGTCAGTCGTAAGACCTGGGAATGTGACCTAGTGATTGATTTGTTACCGCCCTCGCTTTAAGATACCAGGGATTGGAGTCTGATGTACTTTCGACAAGGTCTGTTTTCAGTTATGTCGAATTAGAAGGGCAAAGTTCACGGCGCACCGCACCGATTGTTTAACGTGTGCGAGCCTGTCCGTGTGTTTATTTGTTTAACTTTTAAATGAACATAAAAATTGATGACTTTCTCTGAGATGGCCGCGTGGCTGTTGGTTTGCCTGGCCGAGTTAGCACAGGACAGCGGGGAAAATGGACAGCAAACATTGGCCGTGTCCTGGCCCGATTTCCAGCAAAAGTTCAGTGCAACCACTTTTCTCTTACTACCTTCTGCTCTTGAAATTACGACATGCCGTCAGTATTTGACGAGCTGACTGGGGGCATTTCACAAATTGAGGCCAACTGATTCCCGAAAGGCAGTTGTTTTTTTTTCGTACCGCCGACGGACACCTGTCACCTGTTCTACGAAAGAAAAACAGAGCTAATTTAGTTACTAAACCACGATGCTATCTGCTCTAATGAGAAACAAACCAATTATCAAAACGATGGATCATAACTTCCCCCCCCCCCTTCCAGACCTGCGCATCATATTTCCATATGGTTGCTCTCTGGGGAAAGTACTTTCACACTTTCAGGCACTAAATCGAAGTCATAAAGTACATTTGAATAGGATAACTCGACTGGCAATAGTTTATATCATCAGTAAAGTATTTAAAGTATACGTTAACAGAGTGGCCAGTGGGGTTGATTTGAGGTCTTTATTTTAGGAGGTTCGCTGCCCTTGGCATTTACACCTCACTTTACTTGTTTTATTATTTCTTGTTCTGGCGGGGGGGGGGGGGGAGATGATATGGATAAATTTTAATCTATTTTGCCCGGGCAGCGGCCTTTCGGCCTGCTCTTTACGATTTCCAACTGCCAAGGTATCTTTAACGTGCGCAACGTGCACACGGGCCCTCCGAATTTTTTCGTCCTTATCCGAGAAGACTAGGTACTCGATCCTACCCCCCAATAGGACCAGGGACTTGAAAATGTGAGAAAAATCCAATTTCCAAGAACTACTGGATCCTACCCCCCAATAGGACCAGGGACTTGAAAATATGAGAAAAATCCACTTTCCAACATGCCTGCACTGCCCGGGTTTAGAACCCGGGACCCTTGGCATGAGAGGCGAGCACCTTGCCTCTAGACCACCTTGTCCCCCCGTGGCCAGTGGGGTAAATCGACATGCCTTTTTATACCCCAGTAATCTTTACCCCAGCCCCAGGAGCCAAAAATAGACCGGCTGTACAAGGAAGTTACAACATAGGTGGGTGTACGTTGACGCAGACTTGGAGGGCTGGGCTTTTCAACTTCACGTGGTTCTGTGACTAAGAATATCGCCGCTGGTTGAGAAATGTGTTATGCTCGGACACGGAGACAGAGTTGAAAGTCCTTGGTAATTTCTATGCTATATCTTGAAATTTTGTGTTTATACTACGAAACCACGAATACAGGGATAACTTCTGAAAACAAAAAGCTCATCATTACACCACCAACAACAACAGCAACAACAACAACAACAAACACGCACGCAGGTGTTATAATACCAGTACAATATGTCTCTGCACCGTTGCCGCCTCCACAATTTGTACACATGGATCTTGGCGTAACTTACATTGTATATTTTCATACCTCTTCCCTCCCCCCTGTCTCGCACATGAGGCCACTCCCGACATTAAATATATTAATATAAAACCCATTTTTCTCATTTATCTTCACTTTATCACCCATGTATCGCGAATAGTCGGGGGGGGGGGGGGATAAAGAGCGTGATCTTGCTCTATCGATTTAAATAAGCGTTGAACCATGCACTGAAAAATGTACTTTTGTTGTATTTTCATTTTAAACTGATTCGCTGGGCCTAAGAAACTGCCGGATGTAATTGGCTGAAAGGCGGCATTTCATATGCGAAGGCATGTCCCCAATTTTACTTAGATAATGCATGAATTAATGTACATGAAGGCAAAGCAGGCGCATTCAACTTAAACAAGTTAAAGCTGATATAGTTTTATATTTGTTTTTCATTTGTTTGTTTCTGTATTACCAGATACGACACTTGACTTCAGTAGGAAAGTCCAGTATGCCGTACAGTGCAACGAGAGACACAATTCATGTCTCCTGAAGTTTTATCCACAGCTTATCGCTCTGTTCAATTGCTACTCGATCCCCTACTGCGTGGTTATTTCTCTCCCCGTCTCTCTTTCTCTCTCTCTCTCTTCCCCCGCCTTTCTCTTTCCTCCCCCCCCCCCTCTCTCTCTTTCCGCCTCTGTCGTCTCAATTTCTGTCTGTCAGTCTGTCTGTCTGTCTCCCTCTCTCTCTCTCGAGCGCGCGCTCTCTTGTCAGTCTCTCTTTCCCTGACTCCGTCTGTCTGACAGTGTCTCTCGCTGCCAGTGTCTGTATGTCTGTCTCTCTTTCTCACATTTCTCTCGTTGCCCATCCCTCCCTCTTCTTCTCCTTCTCTCTCTCCTCGTATCCGTGTCTTTTTATCTCTCCAATAACCGTTATGTCTGAGAAAATCAATATCTTCAGGTAAGGATGTGATTACTCTGCCATTCCCACGCTTTTTAAACCGAACAGATCGAAGGGAAAACTTCTCTAAGGTATTTACATTGCGCGATAACGTCAAATAATAATCTGTCCCTTTTCATCCGCCTATCTCAGAATTTCTAGTTCGCTGCAGTGATCAGTGTCAGAAATATCTCATTAAAAACATGCCAGGTCCACATGTTTTCTTACAAAGTTTGCCAGAAATAAAAAAGAAAATGAAAAAAAACAAACGTGTTTATCAAAGAATGGACAAAAGAAACGAAGAAAAGACGGGGTGAAATGTGACAGAAGGAGTGAAAAGTTGTGACTGAAAATCACAACAAAGCCAAGAGGATTTCCCAGATTTGGTCAAAGTTAATCCCCGAAAAAGCCTTCAAGTCACACTGTTACTCTATGACTTTCTAAATACAAATCCTGATCGATCACCCAAATCGTAACTCGCACATGTTAGAACAGGAGAGACCAGCTAGTGGTATTTTATTGTCAAACTGATTCCATACAACATTTGTATTACGTTGTTATCAGAGCCGTCTTAACGCATGGGCACTCTGGGCAGTTGCAAGGGGGGGGGGGGGCATGCTTGCAAATTTACATCACTTTTTGCAACGGGGAAGGAAGTCTCTATTGCTTTGCCCAAGGGCCCATAATGATGTGAAGACGGCCTTGATTATTATGATTGCCTACGAACGTGGGGCAGGTGCACATAAATACGTACCCTACCTTGTTGGTACCGTGACCGAGGTGCAAATGCCAAGGGCAGTGATCCCATTAGAACGAAGACCTGAAACCTGTGGCACCGACATGTGGCAGTCACCTTTGTGTTCTGCAAGACCGTTTTGTCATAATTATAGTCTAAGATAATTATGTTTTGCGGTGGTAGATGAAAAGACCACAAATTTGGAAGAAAGAAGTTCTATAATGATTTTTTGTATTTTGTATTTGTATAACTATTTAATCCCATTTGGGAAATTTGCCTTTGTACCATTGCAGCCCAGCTATAAGTGGAGCAGGCACGTCGCCGCCATAGAGCAGCGCCGGTGCGGGTTTTTGGGGGGGGGGGTGGATGAGGGAGGAGGGGAGGGAATGGTAGGGATGAATTTTATTTGCCCGGGCAGCGGCCTGTTCGGCCTGCTCTTTTCGATTTCCAACTGCCAAGGTATCTTTAACGTGCGCAACGTGCACATGGGCCCTCCGAATTTTTTCGTCCTTATCCGAGAAGACTATGTACTCGATCCTAATGCGAGTGTGACGGTAGAAAGCCGTCCTGAAAAGCGTTTTGTATTAGGGTCTGTAAAGAGTAGCGGGTGGTCGGTTAGCGCTTCTGGTAGGCTCTCTTTCTGTCTTATCATTCTATTAATATTCGGTCTGTCGTCTTGCTAGTTTCCTAGTACAATGTGACCGTTATCGTGACGACGTGCGTTCTCCTAACTCAAACTGTAAACAGTAAGTGTGAAGAGAGGGATACACACACTGTATTGGTAAGGTTTGGTACCTTGTCTTCGCCCCCCCCCCCTCACCAAAAAAAACACCAAGCAAACTCGCGCACCTGTTTCAAACCATTTAGCTCTCACTAGAGATCATAATACAGTAATTATACAAGGGCAGAACTGTAGAGGGATCAAAGCAGCTTCATTAAACTTGTGAATTCATTAGGTACATTTATTATTCGTTTTTTTTTTTGTGCATCGATTAGCTTATCCGTGCTTCACATGCAGCGAAAGTTTCTGGTTCACCTTTACCTTTGCCGCTGGAGTATGCTTCATATTTATTTTATTAGTCAATTATTTTTTGTTGAGGCTTGTGTTATAAGAGAGAGAGAGAGAGAGAGAGAGAGAGAGAAATAAACGGAAAAATGAGATACAGAGAGAAAGAGGAAGGGAGAGAGAGAGGGGGGGGGGAGAAAGAGAGAGAAAGAGAGCGAGAGAGAAGTAGTAATTCGGATCTCTTTCTCTCTTTCTTCCCCTCTCCGCCCTGCCTCACAGGTATTAGGACATAACGAGCAGCCATGCAACATCAGAAATTTAAAAAAAAAAGGATAGCAAATTTTTGTTCAGTTTGCACACCCTCCTCTTCCCCTCCCCCTCCCCCTTCCCCTCCCCCTTTCCCCAATGTCTTCTATGCCTTGCATTGTTCCCAGCTAACTACAGATGGCCATCATATTAAGCTGAAATTCATGTCGCCGAGTAACCCGGAGACCCCCCCAACAAATCGACCATGAATGCCCCACTAAGTGTGTGTTTGTTCTCAGAACGAACGTTAAATATTCCCACTTCCCATACAGTAGGAGACAAACATGTAAGCCATTAATTGTGACAAGGGACCATCCTTTTAGTTTGTACGCTCAGAGAATGAATTCAAAAGTTGATTTTTTTTTTCACTGTTATTCATTTTCTATACACAGAGACTTAACGAAAGTGTGCCATTTTCACTGCTTTATTCTTATCTAACATTTTACAAAGTAGATCTATAACATTTTCACAGCTTTATTTTTATGTAACATTTTACAAAGAGTAACATTTTCACAGCTTTATTTTTATGTAACATTTTACAAAGTGTAACATTTTCACAGCTTTATTTTTATCAACATTTTACAAAGCGTAATATTTTCACAGCTTTATTTTTATCTAACATGTTACAAAGTGTAATATTTTCACAGCTTTATTTTTATCAACATTTTACAAAGTGTAACATTTTCACAGCATTATTTTTATCTAACATTTAACAAAGTGTAATATTTTCACAGCTTTATTTTTATCAACTTTTTACAAAGTGTAATATTTTCACAGCTTTATTTTTATCAACATTTTACAAAGTGTAATATTTTCACAGCTTTATTCTTGCCTAACATATTGCAACCTTCTTATTGTCTTGCAATAACGTGACTCGTGAGTAAAGAGAAAAAAACATTTTTGAAAGCTTGGTTTTTTTTTTTTAAAGTAAGCAGTGCGGTTATAATATATTATGAAAATAATCATATATAGCCTGTGTTTCTAATAAAACAGCCAGCGTCCATGCAAAATGAGAACATTAGGCTTTAATATGGATATAAGCCATTCTAATGGCCGGACTCTGCCATTCCAGTGGTCGGACCTTCGCTTAAGTCTAAGAGAGGATCCGAGGTGGGGTAGGTGAAGCCACGTGTATGAAAACGTACATTAGGAGGGGAAAAGAGGAAAGGGGGGGGGGGGCAAAATCTAATGTAGGTACTTTATGGGTGGTGCCCAGATGCCTTTGTCCTAGCTCACCTCCTCCTCCTTTTTTAAAACAAAATCTCGTTGCTTCTAAATCTTTGGTGTAATAAAACTTGCTGAAATTTGAAACACTTTTTGATACAACGCTTACACTATCACTGAAGATCGCATAAATCTACTAATCATAATGTGCTATTCACCATGCCTACGTTTCCCATTATACAGGCTTGATTTTAGATAGATACATTTGCTAACATTGTATATATAATACATAGGACAATCCCGATCCACAAAATAATGCTGCTCTATATCAGGACCAATGTTTCTTAACCAGCTTTTCAAAGTCGTTCACGTAACATCAATGTCACTTTTTATGAAATTGTCACTGAAGACAAATGCGAGTTTAAGCTTGGCATATCCCCCCCCCCCCTTCCTGTCGTATCAGCATCTCCCTCTTTCGTCATATCAGTATCTCCCCCCTCTATCGCATAAGTATTCCTCCTGACCTCTCTATCGTATCAGTGTCTCCGCCTGGCCCCTGTATTGTATCAGTGTCTCTGCCCGGCCCCTCTATGGTATCAGTATCCGCCCCCCCCGCCCCCCCCCCAATCGTTTCAGTTTCTCCCCCTTCTGTCGTAACAGTATTTCCCCCTTTTATCGTATCAGTATCTCCTCCTTTAACGTATCCGTATCCTCGACCCTGCCGTATTCGTATCACTTCCTCTGTCGTATCTGTATCTCCCCCTTTGTCGCATCTGTGTCTCCCCTCTCTATCGTATCTGCATCTCCCCCTCTATCGCATCCTCTGCATTGCCCTATCGACCCGGCATGTCATCCATTTAACTATTCACATTGCTTTTGTATCTAATGCAAAAGTCAAAGGCGTACAGATGTTTTATGCCCTTTGTGTACTTGGATAAATGGTTTATCAGTGGTAAATCAAGGAAGAAAATTCCTTTCCACCACTTTCTTTACGGCCTTGTTAGTTTCCGTTCTCGTAGTCGGTGGTGAATCGCAGCAGAGTGCGGCCTACTGGTACGGCAGCCAATGTACCGGAAAGTTTCAAGATGTACCATCAGATCCCACGGTCACGATTTGCTGTGTACCAAATTACCACGTACTTATACTGTCACAGAGATATGAAATGAAGTATAAATTTTTGTGATGCTAAGTAACCCACATTTTTTCGTGATTTCAAGTTCTTTCATGTTATTTTCGGTTGTCTGACCTGAAGAAAATGTTAATGAATCAATTCAAACTTGATCATTAGATTTGGTATTCATATTTCTTGCTATTTGTCATAACTGCATGGTTTTAAATTGCAACTTTCTTGTTTTTTACATGACCAAGTTTTAACTAGAAACGACACGTGTAGACCACAGGGAAACGCAAGAGGTGAAACTGAGAAAATCGACTTTTAAAGTTTGAAAGTCTACAACGTCCCTCTAGCAACTGAAAGGTTGATTTCTGATAGCTTTGTGATAGCAGTTCTTTTTTCAAACTTTGGTTTTGCAGAGACAAGGCTGATGAATCAAACTTGTACAAAGGGGGGATAAAGGCGAAAATCACTTTTGGTAATTGTGGTTCTTTTCCCTAATGGTCTCCGTATCACGACGTTAGTTCCTGTTTGTTCCAACAACACGTTTTGCAAAACTGAGAAATTCGACTTTAAGCTTTGGCGGCTTTAGCATTACCATAAGGGATTACCATAAATCAGAACTATGAAACAGCTTGATAAATCGACAACGCATTTTAAACCAATATCAAATAAAGCGTGCATTTGTTATAGCTCTTCCACATACTTAGAGATCGCCAGCTTTTCAGACAATGCAGAGAGAGAAGAAACAAAAACTAAGATTGCGATATATCTCGCTTGTTACTTGAAAGTAGAACACCAGCAAACGATGGAAACTGAAAGCCCTGTTTGTCTATGCCATTAATTCGTTTCAGAAATGATCACTCCGTGAGTCATCATTCGTTTGTCATTGATGTATCACTTGATAGTGAATTCCATTAACACTTTAGTGCAATATTGAAATGTTTTCTCTCTGAATTACCACAGCGGGGCTGCATTACAATTAACATCTGAGGTCATAGAAACTGAACATGTTTCACGAAAGCTGTATAAAAATAACAAAGCATAAGGGGGAGAGAGGTATGAATAAAAATAGGAAGGGAGGAAATAGTGGTAGTTACTTGAGCCCTGTAACCAAAGTATGGATATTTTCTGGGTGTTCTTTCGATCTGTTTGGGACCAGTAGGAGGGAAAAGCCAGTATGGCCGTTTCGCTAGGACAAAGTTACTTTGTCAATCTGTCACATGACTTAGTATTAACCCACAAACTTTCCCAAATGTTCACTGTGCGGAAAAAACCTTATTTGGCCTCAAAACGCAAATATTCTATACGAAAGACAAAGAAAGAGAGAGAGAGAGAGGAGGAGGAGGGGGGGGGGGGGTTTACTGAAACCTTTTTGTTGGCACTGTCGTATAAACCTCCCGTCATGTGGCTTGAGAAAAATGTGGCTGCCCAGCAAACGCATGTTTTTCACACAAAACAAAAAAACAAAAAATGAGCCACACCCCGTCTTCAATTTCTCTCGACAACAATGCTTGAAATTCAGGACAGAAAACAATGGGAAAAGAGCACGCACACACACATTCAATGGGAAATGCCATTACGAGGAATCTTGGGTAGGATTAACATATTTAAGAACATTAAAGGAGGTGCAGTTGAGGGATCGTCTTTTTACATAGACGAATCAACTACATAAGAAGAAGAAGAAGAAGATTAATTTTGTTGTCTTAAGGCAGTCTCTGCGTGCGTTATCCTTGTGGAGAAAAGAAGGAAAAAATGAAACCCACGGTAAATCTGATAATAAGTACCCATAACCTCCCCTCATTACAAAAAGATTAGAGAAAACTGGCAGTAGGTTGTTTTTCAGGTACATTATTATTGCCGTGTTACGGAATGAGACCATTTGAATTCACAGGAGATGCAAAGAACATGTCGTGTTGCTTTCTACTTAGCCTTTGTCCAGCTCCTATTTTGTAACGACCAAAGGAAACTGTTAATTGTACAGAATTATATCCCAGATGGAAAAATAGAGTACTTTTCGTGCTATGGAATTAATTATACTAAAAAGTGAATATGCCATAGACTTGCGTCTAGGATTTTATTTTCGTACTGGAGCAGTTACAAAGTCAAAATGTAGCAAAAACAAAAGGTTGTATGTAAGAAATAATACAGAAGCGATTCAATAAAACTCAAAGGAAAAGTAAAGACAAACCAAGGTTTAGGTCTACTGACCTTCTGCAAGAAAAAAAAAATTATATATATAACAGGATGGAAAATTAAATTAATAAAGAAGTCGTAAAAATGTTTAATAAATACAGGTACTAATCGTTTGCCAATTGGCGAGGGTTAGAAGACCGAACGCTTCATTTTGTCATTCCTTTTCCTTGGCATTTATTGTACCGTTTCTGTTTTATTTCTTATGCGAGGCGTTGCTGCATACGACTTTTTCTTTTTGGCCATATTTCGACCTTACTTCAAACCTTGCTGCGACCCCACAGATATCCTGTGGCGTTGTTATAATATTACGGCAGATACAGTTCACGGCCACTACGCCCTGTCGACGGAGCCCATCTTTCCAATGTCATCTTCTTCAGTAGGAGTTTCAATATTGCAAACAAAGAGCTACCTTGGTCTTAAAGGAATCCAGGGCAGCATTTCAAATTAACTGGGCGTAGTTAAAGCCTTTTCTCTCTGTAAACATGACCTGGCTGGCGCACACCCATTGCCTTCACAAACCGTATGGAATTCTGACACCTGGATGTTCACCATTACAAACAAAGAGGTTAAAGTGACACATTTCCCTATGGACCCTGATAAAACATTGGTACCTGCAGTGGATATACCTATAAATCCTGGGTTTGCAGATTGTGTACACGTGTTATCTCTGATAAATTGGGGAGAGGAAACATTTGCAAAGTTGGGTATCTTTCGCTCTTTAATTTCTGTGTGTACGGTGATAACGTTTGTGTATCATTTGATGTAAGCTTCAAGTAAATGCCGTTACTTACATTAATTTTACTCCTTGGTTTAAATGAACGGATGAACAGTCAAAGTGTGGCAAAAACAAACAGTTGTATGTTGCCAAGCAACGCGTAAGAAATAACACAGAAACGATACAATAAAAACAAAGGAAAAGGAAAAGACAAATCAGGAAACTTCCAGTTTGTTTTCCTTTTGCTACATTTTGACTTCACTTCTAGTCTTGCTGTGACCCCAGAGATTTTCTGTGTTGTTGTTGTTGTTTTTTTGTAATATTTTAAGAGCTGGGAATTGTCTCAAAACCTGGTCATAATAGCGTAACGAAATATTTACATCATAACATTCAATTGTATAGGCCTGAAGAGTTTAATGCACCCTGAATTTTTCTTTGTCTTTTAAAATGAGACCGAAGGAAAAAGAAGAGCTGCATGTGTAAAGCCTTGCGGCGATGACAAATACCAAAAATGTTGGACATAAAATTTCAAAAAGAAGCGAGCTGTGGGTCACCATGACATTCCTGGGGCTGAACGACGGGGAAACAAAAGAGCCTGAAAGAGCGAATGGGATGAATTCGGGTCACTTAGCGTGGCTTTTTGATCAAGATCTAAACCAGATGACTTCACATTGAGCCATGCTGCTGCACAGTGGTTGTCAAAATGTGGCAAAAAGAAAAAGTTATATAGCAAAGCCTCGCGTGAGAAATAGCGAAGAAACGACACAAAACGCGAAGGAAGAGGAATAACAAATCCAGCTTTCTGATATTAACTTTGCTCCCAGCATTGCAGCGAACCCATATGTTTTGTGGGTTGTTGTTTTTTATAATATTATTATGCTGTACAATCAGCGCCCCCCCCCCCGCTCCCTCCCATTGTTAAGTATTTGGATTTTTGTCTACCAAACGAGAAACAAATGAAGATAATGGGCTTCATTTTTTTTTCTCTCCGAAACTGGGTTGAAGAAAAGAATCTGCCCTGACAAGTTGTTACTCGCAAATGGCGTATCATTGGTCTTTTAATTTCGGTCATCGAGTGCCATCCATCCATCCAACCATCCATCCATGTACGCATGCATTCAACCACCCACCTTTCCATTACTAAGCTATTGGATTGCTCTTTGCTAATGGATAAGACACTGTTTCTGAGGATAAAAACAACTACAAGTATTTTTAGCGTCCTTGCCCGTTGTTGTTCATTCTGTGTGGTGATTCGTCTCTGCATTTGCCAGGCAGACTTTGGAAAAGACACAGGTGCAAATATGAGGTCACGCCGTCGGTTTAAACCTATTTCAAATATCCCCTGTGTTTGCTAAGGTATGCCAGTAGGTAAAAAACGTGAAGAGATTATTATCCCCTGGGGAAGCCGTCCACAGAGATAAAAGGCTTTCGACCTAAGGCGTCCATACCTTGCAAAGGACACGCCGAGACACGGCTGGTTGCTGAGATGCTCGGAGCGTTCCCGTGTGGTACCAAAGTTATGCTGGTCGTCCAGGGGCTGAACACGGTGGAAAAGGGGACGGCGTTAAATTTATTTCCCTGTTCAGTATAAAAACTATGGAATGCTTGTTGAGACTGTATAAAGGTGGGTGTTGGTGTTGTTAGGCCAGAGGTTTTATGGTTAAGCAAATAAATTATAATGTTAACTTCAGCTGGAATGTTTTCGTTGCTGTCATGCACAAAGGCCATTCTTAAAGTACATGTGCTCGGAAGGGGAGCGAGAAGTGACCCCCCCAAAGTATGAAAAGTGCACATGGAGGGGGGTTGGGTCCAGGGACCATAGGTAGGCTTTGGGAGTTTGGAAATGAATTAAAAAGTTTGCTTCTTTTTTTTTTTTTTTTTGTTAACTTTTTTTTTCGAAAATAAAAAGGTGTGCGACTATGAAATCAAACTCGGAAAGAAAGCTTTCTGATCCGAAGAAACAACCAAATCGTCCATACAAAATGCCAGTTCAAAGTTTAAAACACCAAGGCCTTATGATGGACATTCATCATTCTAATGGCCTTTTTAAAAAAAGAGGGGGGGGGGGGGACACCAAGTGTATGAAAAGTGAAAAGGCATGATGGGTTTGTTTGTTGTTGTTTTTTTTAGGGGAGAGAGGTCAAAATAATTGCCTAAATCGAACGGGGGCACTTTATAGATGGCCTGGTATGTGGAAATGACAGAGGGATAAATATAATAATATAGTGCTGAATATAAAATTCTTACTATTTATTGTTTTTTAGTGTCTGGCGTGACATACGGATCTACATACGATCAGCACCCTCTGCATTATTAATGTAAGTCAAAGAAAGATCTCGTTGGTATAGTAATGATTGAGCACTAGCTATTTTGACTATGTAGCCCAAATATTGCAGGTTCTTGTTTCGTTTTGTTCTGGTTTTGTGCAGTACTTACGGAACGATAAGTGCGCCGACCCAAGAAACACGTCTCTTTGGCACGATCAGTAAAGATCAATATTACGACGTCACGGGGGACCGACCTTTCCTCTTTCTACAGAAATGACTTGTCTATTATTCTGCTGAGTAATACTGTAATGTAGCATCACCGAATGTATTGATTGAACTTCGGTTTGAGTATCAGTGGCAATTGCATGTCTTCTCCTCTGTTATAAGTTCGCTTGTGTTCCACGTTTCCGGTTGTATCTGACAGGCGAATTGAAATATGCAAAGACATATCAAAGATCCAGTAGAATTACTGTAATAACTAAAATGGCGAAAAGTAATTGTTCTATTTTCCTCAGGTGTTGCCCACTGCTATTGCTATACGCGCCATATCTAACATTAAACCGAGGTGAAAAGTATATTGCCATATCGAGTGAAACCTGGATTTCTAGATTTCTTTCCCTGTCTTGATTTGACGTATTAAGGCTATTTCAGGCCGATGGCGTACTGGTAACGACAGCCTCCTACAATTTCCCCATACAGGGGCCATCCACAAAGTTTTATACATTCGATTTGGACGAGCCCCCTACACATCGCCACCCCGTCCATTCAGTGTTTCCTCTATTTCTAGGCCGCACCGGTGCTGTATTGATGTTGCGTACATCAGAATGTGGCTCCGCACAGCAGAATGTTGCCTCACACATCAGAATGTAGCTCCGTACCCCAGAATGTAGCCCCTCACTGCAAAATGTTGCACAACAGTTTGCATATCGAGCACTAGCTGTCAGTTTTAAATATTTTTGCTTAAGCATCAAAAGTTCTGATTTTTGGTTTGGAAAATTTAAAGGGGACGTTCCTAGCTTGTGCGTTTCTTATACTCTGGGGCACCCCCTTCCTCCTGTACACAGCCAATAAAGTGGTAAATATCCAGCATAAGGTCTTGATGTTCTAAAACTCTTAGTGGGGCTGTTTCGTCGGAAATACGATTTCATGTAATATTATAACTTATTCTGTTGAGAGAAACAACAATAAAGCATTTAATTCATCACACCGAAAACGTTCGTAATGTCCCTTAGAAGACCTTTTCCCAGTTGTACGCATTTCATACTCTGGGCAAAGCCCATCTCTCCCTTTTCTGAGCGTACATACTTTACGGATGACCCCACACGGTGGCGAACTGGACCATCTTACAGCTGGGGATAAAAGAAGATTAAGCATTCTTTTCTGTTTTCCCCCATGCTGTAGTACACAGTGTGCCCGATTCGAATGTGTCTAAATTTGTACTGCACACAATTGTCATTGAGTCTCTCTCTCATAAGTAATGTTCTGGTATATTAAACCATTCCTCGAAGAGAGCACGTTGTAGTTGACCCAGGTCTGATTTATGCCATGAAATCTGTCTTTGCGTAAGACAGAAAGAGAGAATACACACCAGCTATAAATCATGTTTCCGTTCTTGGGCTGTCCCCACCATGCTAAAACCACAATCTGCATAAGGAAGGAGATTGTGAAAAAACCTACGTTTTAGATTACGAATTATAAGCAATGATTATTCCCAGCTGCATTTCATTACATCTAAGTTTATACCAAGAGCTGAATATATGCTGTATTAACTATTTTTATCAATTTAGTTAGCCACCAGGTGAAAGATTTGCTACACAAAGACGCATGTACATGACATGAGCGATCATCCTTACATAATAGTAATCTCGAGATTATAATAACGGTATCTTTGGAACATTGTCTCATGTTCTTTGATATCATTCACACATTATCAGACAAAGTGCAAACCCTAAGCTTCTTTTTCTTTATCGGAAGCTTTCTGGGAAAAAGTAGCCTGTATAATGTTGGTTTAATGCTGAGAACATGATTATTTCTACCGTGATATTTATCGTGACTTATTTTTATGCAACACACCAGCCAATTCGATTTTAAAGCAGCGTTTTTATACCAGGAGGAAAGTTTTTTGGGGATTTCAGGGGATGAAGTACCTAGGCCTCTACCTAATGCAAACTACAATACTTTCAGGTAATGAACATATTCAGCAGAAACAATGTCAAATATCCCACTATTGTATTTCCTTACGTAAACTTGTTCCGAAAATACACCTGGTTAATTGTTGTGGAGGATATTAAGTCATGCATGAGACTGTAATGAATGTAAGGGTGGAGACAAGCTCTTAAGGTTAAGAAATACCGTATGAAAACTTTTTGTTTTATTTCTTCATGAAGACGTGTAGTCTTTGAATTTGCATTATGCATGAATTTGGAGGGAATGAAATATTTCTATGTTGTGGAAGTCTTTGTTATCTACGGCTCTATGTTGTACATTGTCAGTGCTCTTCGATAATGGCATGTGTCAGACTTATGCCTAAAGGCAACTGATGGTTCATGGCATTTCTGAGCCTGAGGGTTATCAGATAATATTATAGAAAAAGAAATGGATCAATAGGAAAATGTAATAATCGAGTAGAATCATAATGGCATAAGCCACCAAATTTCAGGAAAAGAAGCAGGTTTTTCTCAGCATCTCAAACGTGTCTAAAATAACTTTTGTCACTAGCGTAGAGCAGCGACAACGTGTAGGCCTCCTTCTTTATATATTGTTAAGTGGTGGATCTGATTGCATTTGCCACCAATAAACTGCTCTGTCAGTGAGGTCTGTATACTGAGGTAACAAGCGAGAACTTAAGAATCTGTGCTTATAGTTATCTGCAACCCATGTGCACAGTGTGCCTGTATGTCATAGCCTTTAACCACGGAGACTCGAGTCTCGCCCCTGTCACTGGTTGCCATGTTTGGTTTGGCCCGGGCTTCACATGTTGATCGACAGGCCAGGCAATCAAGCCAACAGAACCACTCGAGGCCGCCAGTCAGGAGTTATATTGTCTTTCTTGGCCGTTGTCCTAAAACCAGGGGAAAAATGTGTGTGTGATTTCCTTTCTCCTGCCACACACCTATCGAGCCTGATGTTGGCATGTAGAATATGAACAAGGAAGTTTAATAAAATAATGTCGTTTTACCGATCGTGGACCACCTACTTGGCCGGCAATATATTATGGCAACCGCCCGTGTCTTCATAAGTGTTTTCATGTATCTTGCCTGCAACAATTTATAATTTTGTTGCTCGTATTATTTTGTTAGCTTTAGCGATGTTGACAGAGAGAGAGACAGGCAGACAGACAGACAGAGACAGAGACAGACAAAGGCTTAATTTCGGACAGCGTAACAAGTGTACTATATTGCTTGCAGACAGTGAAAACCGTCCCGTTGCACCACTGTAATTCCACGTCTCCAGCTACTCCCTTATTATGTACGTATGTCTGTGTTGCTCTGACTACTTACCTCTGTGAATCACCGCCTGCCTGTCTGCCACTGTTCTCATTATAGCTCAGTTTTAAATGTCCGCATATTCCATTAACTGCATTTGGACTATTAGAGCCGCAGTAACAAGATGGTGACAAATGCAGTCAGGTTTTTCTTTTTTGTGTGTATATGTGTGTCTGAATACCATTAAAACAGTAAAAGAAACAAGACAAAGAAAGAAATAACTGACATAACTGTACAATGGCTTTGCCGCACCTACGAATGGGCCGGTGTGACATCCTGGAATATCCCCCATCCTATTTTAACCCCCCTGATAATCTAGGATATCCTAGAACATCCCCCTCTATTCTAAAGTATCCCCCAGCTCGATTTCACCTTTTTTAGCAGTGGTCCTTAATCCTTTTCAGGCAATTGGCCCACAGACTCCAAATTTTCTTTCAGCGCCCACTTTTCCCCCTATTTCCCGGGGAAAAAAACAACAAACATGTTGATGATACAATATAAAGCAGAAACCATTCTTTGTCAAATGCACTAAACAAAAAAAAAAAACTCTTTTCTGTTCATCAAACCCATGTAAGCATGATGTAGAAGTCGTCAATGACTGTTATGTATTTGCCCCCAAATCGCTCTTCATTGCTGGTTCCCCCCAACTTCCATATAGCCCCCATTCCTCTTTTTCGCCCACTTGTCGCCCTTTTCTTTGTTTCCTCCCCTCCCCTCCCCCCTGGAAATGAGAATCAGGTCACCAGGGGGCTGATATCGCCCACTCTGAGAATCACTGTTCTAAGTTTGGGGTTGCAGACATTCAAGGTCAGTAAGTCACACTGGCTATCCCATAAGTGAAGGCTGACAAAATGCAGTATGTGCATTGTAACATAGTAGGGAAAAACAATTGTTGCGGCGTGGACTAAAGGTATATTAATTCAGCACCCCCTTTCACATTTGCTGATTGTGTCCTGCTGCCTTGACAGAAGTACTTCCAGGAAATGAGGCGGTGGTGATAGGGAGAAAGAGTTTTATGCTATCATTACATAATGGAACGCTAGACTTCCAAGGAGGGAAAAAAGGTGGTGTGACCCGTAGAAAGGAAAAGAAGTCTCAGATGAGGCTGAAAGATGGAACATTTTTAAGGATTAAAACCAGGATGCAATTCCCTGTAATCCAGAATAACTTTTTTAAAGGATCTCTTACTCAGAACACGCTAAGTCTGTAAAAAGTGTTGGATCTGGAATGCAAAAAAATTTGGGACTAGATCTATCTGGGTACACTGGAATGGGATGGGTTGCTTGTCACTTAACAAATCTTCACCTCGACTTACATGTGTATCCCCGAATGGTCCAAGAATCTGGATTTTTTTCCCCGTCTGTCTCGAATCTGCATTGTCTTTGAAGGTTGATTGAATCCATTCTTAGCATTGCGCCCCTGATTAGGAAGTTTTGTCCATGATACCCGAAAACAGGACAGTCTGTAGGTTTTGATGACTATTTCTCATGTAAACTAGAAACAGACTCTTCCTGTTGATGCTGCCATTTGTTCGGCTTTGGTGACAGGCTACTTGCAACATACATTAGAGGATTGATAACAAAGAAGACTGGGGACGCTGAGCCAATTACATCTTCGAACTTGGGCAGCCTGTCCTTGGAGCTGTTGAGAATATTTCTGAGATGGATGTGTGACTAAATGCAATGGAGAGGGGACAAATCGGCTGACTTCTCCAAATGGCAGCTCTCAGAACTGACGACAGTGATAGACTTTCCTGAAGCTGGTGGTGTAATCTTCAGTAACATCCTCCACAATGTTGCTTCGAAGGGGGAAATTCTATCAAAGTTTGCAAATCCCTCATCAGCACTAGATTCGTTACTGCTGTGTCACTATGCTTGACGTGCAATAATTAGTTCTTTAACACTCCTCTTGTCCCGTGAAGTCAACAACTTGCTACCAAAGAGTTTATATGACATCTTTGCTTGCTACCGACTGTGCTGTTCAGACAGTATTTTCCATGAGCTAGTCCCTCAAAAACTTGGAAATTACACCTAAGGTGCTTTATCACAGGATACACATTTCCGTCGAAGCATAGCCTAGATGAGAACTTTAAGATCACAAGTGGCCGCTTAAGATTATATCTCGACTTCATTTTGTGCCAGCTTCGATTCGGTATTGTCAATTTTAGCACGCTGGTGCATTGTCCGTTCCTTTTTCTCCTCACAATAAAGAATGAGTGCCCTGGTTGTCTGTTGATGCTGAGTACAATGTACTTTATTCTCATTGCTCCATACACAGACCACCCCTGAAATTTAATCTCTTTAATTACTACTACTACTAAAAATGAGAACATTTTAACAGCCTCTTGAACAGACCTCCACCAAGCAACCCACCCGACATTCTACCCGCAAGAAATGATTTACCGATCAGTTGCGACCCTCCGACTAAAGCAGAGATTAATGATGCCATAAAGCAGTTAAATCGAGGCAAGGCAGCTGGACCAGATCAGATCCCACCAGAGGCGCTGAAGGCAGATGCTGCTGGGGCTGCAGAGGGTCTGCACTCACTATTCTCGAGGATTTGGATCGGAGGCAAGTTTTCAAAGGACTGGAAGGAAGGACACCTCGTGAAGCTTCCAAAAAAAGGGGACCTCAGCAATTGTAGTAACTACAGAGGAATTACACTTCTCTCCATCCCAGGAAAGGTTTTCAACCGGATTATTCTCAAGCGAATACAGAATGCAACAGACCCAAAACTTCGTGAGGAGCAAGCTGGTTTCAGGAGTAATCGATCAACCACCGACCAGATCGCCACGCTGAGAATCATAGTAGAGCAGTCGCTAGAGTGGAACTCCCAACTGATAGTGAACTTCCTTCACTACGAGAAGGCCTTTGATAGCATCGATAGAGAAACACTGTGGAGAATATTGAGACATTATGGAATCCCAGAGAAGATGGTGAACCTTATCAAGAGCATGTACGAGGGGACAAGTTGCAGAGTCGTACACGATGGCGAGCTTACTGACAGCTTTGATATCAAGACTGGTGTTAGGCAGGGTTGTTTGCTGTCCCCATTTCTGTTTGTCCTGGTGATTGATTGGCTTATGAAAGAAACCACCAGTGGAGGAAGAAATGGCATACAATGGACACAGCTGGACGATCTAGATTTTGCAGATGACTTGGCACTATTGTCGCACACACACGACCAGATGCAAGCAAAGACTACAGCTCTAAACAAAATTTCAGAATCTATTGGATTGAGGATACATCCTGCGAAGTCGAAGGTCCTAAAAATTGTTGCACCCCCAAGCGCACAAGTCAGAGTAGGAGATCAACCACTGGAAGATGTAGAGTCCTTCTGCTATCTTGGTAGTATCATTGACAATAAGGGAGGAACAGAGGCAGAAGTCAAAGCACGAATTGGAAAGGCACAGGCAGCTTTCACGTCCTTAAGCAAGATTTGGAGAACCAAGGATATATCTCTAAAAACAAAGCTGAGGATATTCAACTCGAACGTGAAGTCAGTCCTGTTGTATGGATGTGAGACTTGGAATGCGTCCCAGGCCTGCATAAAGAGAATCCAAGTTTTCATCAACAGATGTTTGAGGAAGCTACTTAAGATCAGATGGACAGACAAGGTCAGCAATGAAATTGTATGGAAAAGAACAAGACAGAGCCCAGTCAGAGAGGAAATTGGTAGGAGGCGATGGAGATGGATCGGCCACACTCTCAGGAGGCCAGGAAACAGCATCACGAAGAAGGTATTGGATTGGAATCCCCAGGGCAAGAGATCAAGAGGAAGGCCGCGCGGAACGTGGAGAAGAGCCAGAGAAAATGATGTGCAACGAAGCGGAAACACTTGGAATAATGTAAAGAGACTGGCCCATGATAGAGAGGGATGGAAAGTGTTTGTTGGTGGCCTATACCCTGATCCAGGGTGAGAAAGGCAATGATGATGATGACTACTAAAAGCTCCAGAAAAGGGTATGGTTGATGGACTGGAGGAGAAAGATTTATGCCCCTAGTCCAATTCTAAGGGTCGGCTTAAAACGCATGTTAAGTCACACTTTGTAAATGTGTATTTTTTGTGCGTGTGGCAGAGAAAGATTGTATAATAAATAGAAACACACACGAAGAAAAGGGGGGAAAAGGCTACCCAAAGACAGAAAAAAAAGGTGGGGGATAATTTGTAATGGGGGGATAAAATAGGATGCCTCGTACCCATTGGCAAGTATCCCCCATCCTATTTTAACCCCGGGGGATAAACTGTTATAGAGGGGGATATTCTAGAATATCCGGGGGGATAAACCAGAATATTCCAGAATATCCGGGGGTTATTCTAGGATATCCTAGAGTATCCGGGGGATATTTTGAAATATCAGGGGGGATAGATTTTGGGGGGGATAATCTGGGATACCACACCGGCAGTGCTTAGATGTAATTGTTCTTCAGCTCTGCGCACCACAGACTAATAAATTAACCAGACTGGAAACACGAGCTTCGGGCTGTGTCGTTTTTTACGGAATTTCCCGAGCGGGGGCCGCATAACTAACATGGCCGCCGCTCGGGAAATTCCGATTCTAGTTCTATCTGCAGTAGAAATTTCTTTTTATTTGTCAAGATTGGTTATATATGTATTAATTTCTTGGTGCGGAACCAAACTTCCGCGTTCAATAGGCGCGTCAAAATGGTGTCATTCAACATTGTAGCTATGCTGAAGCGTCGGTCGTTAGCGTAAACCTAATGTGGCGGATGGTTCATGACCTTTCGCTGTTTTGTGACGTCACACAGTGGGATCATCCAGTCTGTATATTTTATTAGTCTGTGCTGCGCACCTAGTAATTATGCTTACCCCCCCCCCCCACCACTCAAAATCTCTTTGTTTACTGGATCCAAGCTGAAATTTCCAACGACTCATGTCATTTTGATCTCACTTCCCTATCATTTTATTTTATTTATTCTTTACCCCACCCCTCCCCCTCTAACCTCAAAATTCCTTCAAGAATTATTGTCCTACACAACGTTTTCAAACACCAACCAGATCCATCTGTAGCTGTAGATGTTAAAGACTTTTGCATCGGCGAGGAGAAGGGAGGGGAGGGTTTGGAATTCTGAATAATTTGTTTTGATGATGATCAAACTTGCACAAGTCATGTCCCATAATGCCAGATTCCTGGGGCGTTTGGCACAGCACGTGTAGCGTTTGAACAATAAGAATGAAAAAAAAAAAGCTCTTCAACATTGCTGCGCGCCTTCCTTTGCTGCTCTCCTAATACCAAATGTTTCATCTTCAGATTGTATACATTTCTTTCTAATGAATGTCTTCAGAATGAGAATAAGTGGCATGTCAACTCAACCAAACATTACAAATCGATCAAAACTTCCAAACGGTTAATAGGTTCAGAAATTGCAAGATAGTCATATGGGCGTCTGCTAGTTTTGTTTCGTTCATTAATATCCTTGGGTTGACAGACATGTTCTGGCTGCACTTTTGAATAATATGGGCTGTATTTTTGAATATCCCATTGTCTCCCAGGGCTGTGAAACAGGGGTTGTCAATTTGATGGTACGGCCTGGTGCATTTGTTTAGAAAGATTGATCGCTTTTAAAACGCGACCTTCGTTCTTGTTTATTCTATCTCCATTTTCTGAAAAAACTGGAGATGTTTTTGTATATAGAAGAAGTATAACAAATGCACACTTTGACACTTGTGTAGAATACATTGTGACACTTATTAAGCCATTTCACAGTTCCGATTTATTCTAACTCCTTATCATGATAGCCCACTGCACTACAGCCGCAGACTTTTAACGTCAAATTTCTCTGTTGTGCACAAAGTTGGAACAAACAAGAATTGAGGTCGCGAAATATGGTTGTTTCTCCTGACAATTCGATCATTGATTCAAGTCAGGCAACCATTGTTTTCTCCGTCAGTCCTGTTCTTCAAGCCAGGATTCTCCAGAGAGGATTGTTCAATTTGTTAAAGGCCGCTTCTTGTTTGTCTCAGCCACCTCTGTTCATTGTTGTTCTTTACTCCATTTTCTGGCGACAGTGGGGCGGTCTTGCGTTGTCATGTTGTGTATGTTCAAAACCGCTATTTTTATTTTTTTAATTTGAGCGCCATGTGTTCGCATTCTTCGGTAATTGAAAGTTATTTTTCATGCAGAAAAAGGGCATTGGCAGAAAAGTGAAATGAGAACCGGCTGAAGATTATATTTTGGCTTACATTGTTGATTTATGCTTACTATGCCCGGAACGCCAAAGCCAGTTTGCTGCCCAAGAAATACTGACAGAAGCTGACCGGGCTTAGTATAGTAGGGTCTTCCCGGATTTACCAAGAAAATAATAGGAAATAATGACGTGCACTACTTGTTTGCCAGCAGCTGACTATGCCGTTCCGAGATCAGCATGATACCCCCTTTAAGTTGCCTATTGACGGACACTAAACAGTGAATGATAATTATTATACGAAAACAAAATGTATGTAGATCCATCAAATCAGAGGAACAAGTTCGATTTTCACTGTGCATGATGTTTGAAATATCGTTTTCGACATTTCCTCCAATTTTGTCTCTACAAATATTGTCTTTGACCCTATTGTTGACAGAGTCAGTGACAGTGCCCTGCCAAGGGTTGTTGAAGCACAAATAGAAGTCTTCACAAGTTTGCTGGATAGAACTTGTGTTGGTTTGGAAACGCCAACAAAATAGTATCTCTGGACAGTTGATTTCATGGGGGCACGGAGGGAAAGCGATGAAAAAGTAGCCAATTAAATATGGCAAAGGCAGTGTGGTAGGGGTTGCTTGATGAAAGAAACTGATTTTTTGTCAAAATATCTTCCTATCGTTTGGTCTGGTACCAAAATCGTCTTTATAATGTATTGGGTTTTTAGTAACAGCCTGATGTTTTGTTCTTCACTCATTTGTTTTTTTTGTTGTTTATTTCCTGAACGGGGTTAATTCTTTCAGTTTGTTTTCATTTTTCTTGCACGTTGAGCTTTGATTTTAAACCTTTTGTGAAACACGACGTAAATTGAATCCAAAGCTCTTTTTTTCTTCTTTTTCTAATGCACTAAATTTGCCACTTGCTTCAATGTTGTCTCTCGGACTCACTTAAATTTCTTGGCTGTCCAGATTCTTTATTGTTTTGATACGGGTTATTTTGGGCCATATAACCAAAATATTCACAACAAGATTTTTGCTTTCAGCTTATAAGGCCAATTTATGGAACAGTTATTATGGTACTTATATATTGCCAGCGAAACGATTGTTCTGCCTGTCAATAGCTAGACCTAATAGCTAGACGCTAACCATTAAACCAACCCTAACATTTAAAAAAAAGGGGGGGGGGGTGGGGGCTCACTGACAAACACAATCTAATTTGACTACATGACACAAATTTAATAGTCATTCGGTTTTTTTTTTTTTTGACAACCCTTCTTTTCATTGTTTACATGGCTCTCCTCATTTTAGTTCCTCCCGAGACACAGGATATCGAGACGGACCAATTCATCATTTTCCGTCCGCCGGCTTGTGCGCGTACCATCCATGTCAACAATACAACAATTCGCACCACACCCCCTTCATAATTGAACTAAAAAGACTAGTACCACATATCTCTGTGAGTAGTACTCACCGTGTTTATACGCGCACAGGCTGTGGACATATAGTGAAAGAAAGAATGGTCCGTCTCGGTATTCTGTGTCGCGGGTTCCTCTGTGAATCATTTTGTAACCCGCCCTGCCCCACCCAGCTCTTCTCTGAGCAGATCGTCATTTCGTGCTCCTCAGCCGTATAGTCATAATTGCTTTGCGTGCCAGGTAAGTCGGGTCCGTCACTTGTGACATTTCGCTTTCAGAGCACATTTCCAAGCCAGGAGATCAGGTATTGATCGCGTTTTATCGATTTCCAATACAGTCTTTTTGCCCAAGAGAGTCCCACCTGTACGGGAAGTATGCTATTCTTATACTACATCGGTTACCGCAGATCCCGGTACAAAAAGATCAGCAGTAAAAAAATACTTGTGAGCTCAGAAGAAAAGAATATCTTTTGTACATTCACCAGAGAGTATGTATGCATTCACACTGAAAGCGTGAATACACCAATGCCTTGGATTCCACTGTAAGTTTGGTATTTATACGAACATTATAAATACTAGTAACTGCCCCATTCTTCGAATGGTAAAAAAACAAAGCTCACCAATCAAGACCGAAAGGAATCAGCACAAAGACATTGATGTCGAGACCCTTTGGGTCATCCACATAAAATCGGCGATTAACAGATTGATAGGATAATATTATTAGTATATTGTGCGAGGTAGTGCGCACCGAATATTTTTCAGGAAGTGATGATGTCATGGACTCATGACTGTGTTCGTAAAAAATGAAGGATCGGAGGTGGTCAGTTAGCGGCATAAAGCAAACTAAAAAAAATACTTCCACACCTTTTCAAGACTCCAAATCTAAAAGAGAACCTTTTGCGGGTCGAAGGGCAGGCACATGTAAAATTTCAAGCAAATCCGAGCTGTGTGAGCGGCAGTAGCTCTAGTTCGATCCTCGAGGCGTGAGAGGCCTAGATCTAGGCATTCTAGCCTTTCGACAAAGTTTTCTTGGCATGACTGACACTCCGAGATCTAGTCTATAATAAAAATATTTCCTTCCGAGCTTGAAGCACACTTTAAATATTTCTACACAGTTTTCTTGGTATGAATGAATGGCACTCATCTCATCTGTATAACAATATACTCGGTATCAAAGTTTTCTTGGCGTGGCTGGATCGTGAACTCTAGTTTACATTTCCGGTAAGACTAAGAGGCGGAAATGACGAAATTGACGGAAGTACATTATCACGTCGTATTCGCAATCATGAATTGATAACTGATAATTATAACTGAATTTCTGGGAAAAGTAAAGAGTTTCGGGAAAAAATGAGCTCGACACGTACAGGCTTAATAAATTTTACATACATGTGCCAAGTTTCATTTCTCTACGTTGCGTAGTAAAAAAGCCTTTGCGGGAACAAAGTTGGGCCCAAGCTCCATTATTATATGATAACCATAATTTAATCAGTTTCATAACGTTATGTAGCATTAACATCTACTTCCTAAATTACAGAGCATGGGAAAAGAAGTCACACAATGGTCTTGCATATTAACATGTTTACCGAAAAATATTCATAGATCTAGGCCTACTGATAAAAACAAGACAGACAGACAGATATTCACACCGGCAGCCAGGCAGGTGGGTAATCGGAGGGATGAACGGACAGAGACACACAGACAGAGACTGCCACTCATGGACATACAAGGACCAAAAAATCTCATTCCCCATATTGCATCAAGAGAAATTCCCCTGGCAACAGCAAAGCTATCTTATATTCATCAGGTTCATGAAATATGCAAAGACTGTCTGTGAAAGCGAAGTAATTGTTTCAGCAGTCTCCTATATTTAAGGAAGTTTGCCATTGGCGTAATCAACACGCCAGCCTGTTTCTTTCTATACACACACAAATTGTATACCATTTATGAACAGAAGGCTATAAGCAGTTGTTTTCTTCGCTCAAATAGTTTTCACTGTTAGTTTTGTCCAGTAATTTCCAGCAAATGTTGTAAACACTTGTATCCTGAATAGGCATACCATAAAAAATATTATTATTGTTAAAAAAAAATGAGAAACAGTGTGACACTGCAGCATATCTTTCCCTACGCCTGTGTTAATATCAAGTATTATAACGTTCAAACTTTCAGTTTACACAAGATTTACTCATTTAAAATTGATACAAATGAAGAGATCACAAAGGCTTCAGTTTAATGTTTAATTGTACTATCCTCCAATTACAACTGACGCGGGTTAGTTAAATTGATAACAGTGATTAACGAATCTCTTGTATGCTCACTAAACAAAAGTGCCTGTAGGTACACTGCTACTGCAGCGTTCATCCACTGCACAGCGGTTCTCCCCCCACCCCCTTCCTTTTTCTAATCGCTGAGGCAATACGAGCAAAGTTGGTAGGCCGGCTTGTCAGTTGGTTCAAAGAGTGCAAAAATTAGTGTACCGTACTTTTGTGATGGTAAGATCAGATAACGTGTAAGCGATGCAACACAGACACTGCCCAGTTAGTGATTCAACAATATTTTGTCGCCGAGAACGTAAATTATAAGTAGTGTCGATGCTAAGGAGACGAATTCGACTCGAGGGCCAGAGAGCTGTAGGTCGACGAGTACAGGAGTGGTGTCATGATTACGACTGAAGATCAGAGTACATGGGGCAAGTTTGATGGTATAAGCTATCTTCAGTGGTCCAGCCCGCCCTTTTCGAGGCCGTTAATTGTGAATACACCACA
Source organism: Onchidella celtica (assembly GCA_963931925.1). NCBI lineage: Eukaryota > Metazoa > Mollusca > Gastropoda > Systellommatophora > Onchidiidae > Onchidella > Onchidella celtica. The sequence continues at coordinate 67,861,925 of OZ007568.1, forward strand.
TAATAATTGGCGCCTTAATATCCTTTTGATCTAATTCTCTTTCTTTCCTCTCTCCGTCGCATAAAAAGACAAACAGCACAAACGATCAGATTTACGGAATGTCGGCAGTGTGCCAGCACACCCCACATCCACACGCAGGATTACACGGGTGGTGGCTTAAATTTAAGCCTACATTTAAGATTGATTTGGCATTCAGTCAGAGATCATATTTTCCAAGAGTGATCTCCATGTTCTAAATATAGCCGGATTTACATTTAGTAGGCCACTGGGAACTATAGGCGCTAGGCCTACATAGCCCTGGCCTACAAAAAATTGTGCTTTTATTTTCAGAATACTGACAGATGTGTTCATTAATTTTTTTCTTACGTTCGGACGCATCTTCAGACGGTCTATTTTGGTATGATCTGAATTTTAAGACTTGAGTTTGGATTTAACTTTTTTCATGGCCTTGAATTGCCTGAACAACAGTCCTATCTCCACTTTTTGGTTGAACTGAGTTACACACTACACATTACTTCTACAGGCCTTCTTCATTGTGTGTCAAAGTATCAAGTAGATTCGGTGTGTAATTTGTATTATTGCTAAAAAGAAAATCGTTCCTTGCTCTAAAAGCTATGATCACATGAAACTTTAATCCTCTATTTTTCAAAAGTTGACGGAAGGGAGTTAGAACCTTGTCATTCTAAGGAGGCGAATTGTCAAAAGCGCCCAAAACATTGATTTCGTTTCTTCAACAGATTTAGAAAAGTCGCATGTCATTGCAGTAGCAAAGCATGGCTTCCGTATTCTTACTTCAATATTTTATGGTTCTATTTAAAAGTAGCCTTTGGTTTGCTAACTGCAATTTTCCATTGAATTGTCCAAGGGAGTAATCATTATAATGTTACAGCCTGCCCTTGCTGTTCACGTCATTATAGCTGTTCACGTCAGGACATGACGGGCGTTTCATATTTATTTTGTCTGGTACGGTAGAAAGGATCTCTTTGGAGGGGTTCAACCCTCTCCCCCCCCCCCCCCCACCCGGCATCTTGACCCATTTTGAAGTAGGCTATAAGAAAGAGAGACAGGATTGTTTGGGTTCGTATTGTATTGATTTAGTGAACCAGACCATCAGGTACAAGACAAGGTTAATTCAACACAACAGACTCCACGTGTAGCCATTTCATAACTTCCTGTATTCTCTTCTGTCGCTCTTTTACAATGAAGTCACAGACAGTCATATTAATAATAATCTAGAGTAAGTCTAAAATCCTAAACAATGTATTTAATATGATACCAGAACATCTCCCTTCTTTTAGAGATTTAAAAGATTTTAAATTAAAGTGTCCTTTCAACTTATGTTGTAATAGTCCAACTTATGTTTCCATCAACGTTCTTTGGGGTGAATTTTAGTTTTGTAAATTTTCGGTTAAGTCCATAAATATTGTTTTTGTTCTGGAAGTAAAAACTATCTACTAATGTAATATTCCATACACACACACTTTCGTTCCATTAACTAATTTATGAACTAACAATTAAGTTAATGTAAAAGTACCAAAAGTCATGATCAACTTAATTGTCCTTGATTTCTGGATATGTCATGCCATATCACAATGGATAGTTGCTTGAAATTAGTGATTTAATTATTATGTCGTTAAATATCAACAGTAAATTGTTCAAACACTTGACATGTTAACTGAACTTAAAACTAAAATGAACAGTAACTTAAACTAAGTAAGTATGAACTACTGTATGAATAAGGTAGAGACTTCCTGCCTCTACATCATGGGAGGGTATTATTATGACCCTTGCTTTATCCCATGATTACTATTACACAACACTTCTAGCTTGGATTGAAGATGGAAGATGACTAGTTCGACCTTCTCATCTCTTCCTCCCTGAATCTGGCTGGCTTGTTAGCAACATAGCCTCGAGCCATACGAGTGACAGGTCTATTTGTAGACACTGTTTCTGGAGGGGATTTGACGACTCTAGAATTTGAACTAGGTGTTGCAGGAATATCTTGGGTTTGTTCGTTATCTTGCAGCACATCATCTGGAGGATCTGGGCTTGGATCTTGATCAGGAAACGAAGACGGTACTGCTTGAAGGTGTTTCCGGTTTCTGCGCAGCACCCGGTCAGGTGTTTTCACCAAATATGTTCGGTGATCTGGATTTGTTGCAATGACAGTTCCTGGTCCGGTCCACTTGTTTTCTTCATCTGTCTTGAGAAGAACTTTCTGTCCAGACTCCAGTTGTTTTAGTTGTCTTGCGCCATGTCTGTTGTCGTAATTCCTTTTGTATCTTGTTTTCGTTTCTTTTGCTCTGTCTTGGATGTCTTGGTTGTTGACTTGTCGAGGGTAAAGGTTCCTCGGCAATGTGGGAACTTTTGTTCTCAGTTGTCGTCCCATCAGGGCGACTGCTGGGCTCACTCCAGTCGTTGAGAGAATTGTGTTTCTGTAGTTCATCAGAGCTACCTCTAATGAATTCTGTTTCAAAAGTTTCTTTGCAACCTTCACAGCACTTTCGGCTTGTCCGTTGGACTGAGGAAAGTGTGGACTACTGGTCACATGTTGAAAGTCAAAGTCTTTAGCAAAGAGTTTGAATTCTCTGCACTGAAATTGTGGTCCATTGTCACTAGCCAGAGTTTCACAAATTCCGTGAGTTGCAAAAATGTTTGTTAGCTTCTGGATGATAGCTTGAGATGTTGTAGAATTCAGTTTTACTACTTCGATCCATTTTGAGTAGTAATCGACTACGACTAAGTATTCATTTTTCCCATGTGTAGCGAGATCTACTGCAATTTTCTGCCATGGCCTCTCAGGTAGGTCAGTTGGTATTAATGGTTCATTCCGCTGGGAGGGTCTATTTTCTCTGCAGGAGAGACAGTTCTGAATCATGTTCTTGATATCTCTCGTGATGCCGGGCCACCACACGGATGCGTCAGCATTCTGTCTGCACTTTTCGATTCCTTGGTGAGTCTCATGTAGTTTAGAGAGAATGTAATCTCTTTGAGAATGAGGGACTACTATTCGGTTGTTGAAAACTAACAATCCATTCACAATAGACAGTTCTCCTTGCACTTGTTGAAAATTTTGTAGTGTTTTAGGTACCTCTTTTGGCCAGCCATCCATCACAAAATGCATCACTTTCTGTATGTCTGTATCTTTCTTGCTTTCTTCCCTCAGATTTTCTAATCGTGAAGCAGTGACGGGCCAAAAGCTTTCCAGAGATTCCACATAAGCCTCTACATTCTGTCCTGTTTCTTTATCTTGAGTTGTATGGTAATTCATTGGACTTCTAGAGAGAGCATCAGCAATGACGAGCTCTTTCCCTGGCACATGAATGACATTGTAGTTGAATCTTAAAAGTCTCATCAGTAGTCTTTGGCATCTGGCAGGGCATTTATCTAAATCTTTTTTCTTCATCAATGGAACCAATGGTTTATGGTCTGTTTGTAATTCAAAGTTATCAAGACCAATTAGGTATTTTCCAAATTTTTCACATGCATAGACCGAAGCCAAACATTCTTTCTCTATTTGGGCATAACCTTTTTCTGTTTCTGTCAATGTTCTAGATGCAAATGCTATGGGCTGAAGTTTGCTTCCTTTCATCTGTATTAACACTGCTCCCAACCCAAAACTGCTGCTGTCTGCACTGACAATTGTTTCACAGTTAATGTCAAAGAATCCCAAGGTTGTAGCTTCAGCTATTTTCTTCTTTGCAAGGTTGAATGCATTTTTCTGCTCTGCTCCCCACTGATATTTTTCTGACTTTTTCATCAAATCAGTCAAAGGTTTCAAAATTGTAGCTAGTGATGGAACAAATTTACTCATGTAATTGAGTAACCCACACACAGTGCGTAGCTCTGTCAATGATGTTGGCGGCTGTAGTTTCTGTATGGCCTCCACCTTTTCAGGATTTGGTTTTATTCCCTCCTTGTTTATGAGATGTCCAAAGTATTTCACCTCTTTCTGTCTGAAACAACATTTTTCTTTATTTAATTTCAGTCCTGATTGTTCTATTCTCTCCAAAACAGCTTCTAGTTTTCTGTCGTGATCCTCTATGTCTTTCCCATAGATGATGGTATCATCCATAATGACTTCACAACCTGGCAGGCCTTTTAAAGTCTCTTTCATTTTTGATTGGAATACTTCAGGACCTAATGATATTCCCATGGGTACTCTCTGGAAACAGTATTTTCCAAACGGTGTGATGAAAGTTGTGAGCATGCTGCTGTCTTCCTCGAGGGGAATTTGGAAGAAACCAGAGGTTGCGTCTAGTGTAGAAAAGACTGTTGCGCCATTGAATTTGGGAGCGATATCCTCTAAGTTTGGAAGCATGCAGTAGTTTCTTTTCACTGAAAGATTTAACTTCTTGAAATCCACACAGATCCGAACTTGCTTGTTTGGTTTTACTACTGGGACCATTGGGGCACACCATTCTGTAGGTTCATTTACTTTTCTTATTACCCCATTTCTTTCCATCCTTTCCAGTTCTTCTTTTACTTTACTTTCTAAAGGGAATGGTACTCTTCTTGCTGTTGCAACATTATATGGTTCAGCATCTTTGTTTAATGTTATTTTTACTGGTTCAGTTTTCAACAGTCCGGCAGCACCAAAAACTTGTTTTCTTAGTTCAGGTTTTAATTTTTCTGTGCGTTCTATGTCTTCTATGTGCCTGATTAAGCCTAGAGCTTCGGCCACATTTCTGCTGAGTAAATTGCTACCTTCTTTGTTGTTTAAGACCACAACTCTGAATTCAAAGGTCTTTTCCTTTCTCTTTGTCTTCGCTGTGAACTCTCCTTTCACTTGAATATTTCCTCCTGGTGAGGTTAGATTCAGTTTACATTGATGCAATGTCGGTTTGGTTCTCAACCTTTGAAATGTTTTCTGAGTAATACAAGTAATGTCAGCTCCTGTGTCCACTTTGAAAGGAACATTTGTATTCTGAATGCTGAGCATCGTGCTCCATGGTGGAGATTTGTCTGAAATGACTGTATCTATTGAAAATGTTCAAATTCTTCAGTCACCTCTCTAATGTTTGACCTGCACATTTTGGCAAAATGATTTGCTTTATGACACTTGTGGCAGGTTCTCCCTTTTGCTGGGCATTGGTCACGTGGGTGACCTTTCCCACACCTGCGACAATTTTGATACTGAACACTGGTAGGTCTGTGATGATTATGATTATAAGGTTTCTTATGTGGTTTGTGACCTTGTTGTGGTGCTGTTGCCCCTTTGTAATGCTTTTCATTCTTTTTAAATCCACCTGATTTTACTCTACTCATCTGAGTTTGCTGTGGCTGTGCTGTGTTATTTGTCAGCTTTTTTTAAGAATTCTTCAGTCATTTCCAGACTTCTCGCGAACTGTAACAATCCTGCTACGTCAAGCGTTGATGTAGTGAGTCCTTTTTCTCTCACTTTCTTCGATGAGCAACCTGATATGAGTTGCGATTTTATTTCATCCTCCGCATTCGGAAAATTGCACTGAGACGCAAGTTGGCGAAGTTCGGAGTAAAAATCGTCAATTCGTTGAAATTCTTTCTGCCGCTTGTGTCTGAATTCATATTTCAGGATCTCCAAATTTGATCTTGGATTAAAATGATCTGTTAGAGCCTTAATGAGGTCCTTATAAGATTCATCTGAGGCTTGTATGGTATTGATAGTGGGTAATGATTCTGCAATATCATTTAGATCTGGACCACCATAAGTGAGGGTAAGAGCGTATCTTCGTTTGCTGCTAGCTATCTCGTATCCATCAAAGATGTGCTCCAGCCTGCGGACCCATCTAGGCCATCGAACTGCGGCACCTTCAGTGTGGCAATCGAATTGTTCATACGGTGGGAGATTCATGATGGACTCTGTGGTGTAGATCTAGTAGATTTGGCTCAGGTCTGAACTCATAGACTCTGCACTGTGTCGATCTATTCTTGCTGTCAGGTCTGATCTCATAGACTCTGCTCTATCGATAATAGGTCTTGGTTCATGGGCTTGGCTTAGGGGCCTTTTTTTTTTTTTTTTTTCAGATACGTCTAGATTCTAGATCTGGTAATGCCAGCTACTTTAACTGACAACATGTTTGTCAGATCCCACTTCTGACACCATGTTTGGGTTCGTATTGTATTGATTTAGTGAACCAGACCATCAGGTACAAGACAAGGTTAATTCAACACAACAGACTCCACGTGTAGCCATTTCATAACTTCCCGTATTCTCTTCTGTCGCTCTTTTACAATGAAGTCACAGACAGTCATATTAATAATAATCTAGAGTAAGTCTAAAATCCTAAACAATGTATTTAATATGATACCAGAACAAGGATAGTGCTTGTTCATCGTGTTTAGCTTTTCCGTTACAAAAGGGTATTGGTTTGTTTGGGAAAATAAGATCTCTGTCGCTCTCCGTGTCTCTCTCTCTCGCCCTCTCTTTCACTCGTTCTATGCGGATGTATGTATTCAGGAGGTCTTTCCTACCTGACATTGTTCTATCATTTCCTTTCCATCTTGATCTAGATCTAGGTATGACCACGAGATCAATTATAGCAATACTGACATCATCATGCAGCATCTGTGAAGAGTGTAACAGGTTGCAGTCGGTGAATTGACAACACTCTTAAAAATGGCGGGGTTTGGGGGGGGGGGGGGTCGGGTGCAGAAAGAATTTAGTTAAGTACAGAACCGTGTGCATGTGTGTCCGTGCTGGTAGCGTGTTACTCACTGCTCACTACACTGTTTGGGGTCGAACAGTACTGCGCAGATAACATTGATAATTATTGATCTGAACTGGCTATTTGAACCGACCTATAATGTTTTAAGCAATGCAGTGTAGTTTTCTTGAATGTCTACTCTTTCACATTGCGGGTGGTTGGTGGGAGCTTCTGGCAAGGTCTCCTTCTGTCTTATCATTGTTATATTCTGTCTTGTCACCTTGCTTCTTCCTAGCACAATAAGGCTGTTATCGTATGGATGTGCTTTTTCCAAATTCAAAATCAAATTCAAGCACTTCCGCCTTAGTTATATCATGTCATTAAATTGTATCTCTATTGTAATCTGCCACTGTGTTTGAGTTCGGTTTGGATTCAATTTCTGGAGACCAAATAAATGTCGTTTTCATGGCTTTTTTTTATGTGCTACTTGCTATGACTTCCTGTAGTCCTGCCGATTCAGGGACATTTTTTTTTTTTTAAGTCGCAAGCTACCGATGCCTACCATCACGCATAGATTCTAAGTCAAATCTGTTTGTGTATTTATTGACATGATTGTGTTTCTCGTGCGTTCCAGGTGTCTGATCAGTCTAAATAAGAACAGCGAATTAATAACAGTGCAGTAAGAAAAAAAAAGACATGTGTAATGGAACCATAGTTCCACTGCTTAGAAGTTCATTTAACGGGACATGTAATATTGGGTTTAGTTTCAAATGTGGGTGTAAGTGCATTTCAGCTAAATTTTGCGAACTGCACAGTGTAATGACGAGAAAAAAATAACGAAACAGTATAACAGCTGTCTGCTAAACCAGGCCAACTTTAAACTAATGATACCCCCCCCCCCCCCAAAGAAAAATATATATATGTACATAGAATTTAAAATAATATGGCAGTGGCATAGCTGTAGTCGAATTTTGAACTTGAATGTCCACAAAAATTCACAATCTAATTGCAATTATTAAGTCTACCGTTGCAGTAAAGCTACCGTTGCAGTAAAGCCGCGCCAAGTGAAAATCAGTTAGAGACAAGATGTGGTGTCGATGGGAATATTGAATTTAGGCCAGTTGTGTGGTTTTCTATGATGTGCTTTAATGCTCAGGAAAAAAAAAACACCGGGAAAAATGTGATCTAGAAGAAAACTTGCTAATTGTTTTGCTTTTCATTATACAGTTTTCATTTCGGGAATGGCAACCTGGCCTTAAACTGTGGCTTGGGACATAACAAAATTGTGTCACGTGCTCATGGAAAGAAAAACATCTGAAATTTTGTCTGTACATTGTTTTTACTCGTGTTAATTTTGTGCTGTATTTTTCTTTTTAAAGAACCTGTTATGAATCCGCGCAAATGTACTCCTATAACTGCAGATGGCAGACCCTTTTTTCGCCCAATGTTTTATGAACTCAAGGAAGAAATTGTATCTTTTTTTCTTTCTTTTCATGTTGGGGGATTTCAAATGTTTATTCTTATTACTGGACATATGTTTATGAACGGAATACATTTCATGCAAAATAGTTTATTCTTCTTTTGTAAAATTTGATCTTTGGCACATGCTTGGTTTCATGATAAGGCCAGCGAGATTTTATGCTTGGCTGGATCATTACATTCCTCTCACAAATTGCAGCCTACCAATAACATACCGGTAATCTATCTTTGTATATTTCACAGATTACAGAGATACTCTACCGCTGTGGTTGTGAAGGCGTCAGAATAGTTCTCCAGCAACGCCTGCATCAGAAAGCAATAAGTAAAACCCATACCAACAAAGTTTGTAGTCGGAATTGTCCCGAATATCCGAGACTACTGCTGCAAGAGAAAAAGTTGAAGGCTGCAAGATTTTGAGGCGTAGCGTGGGAAGAAGAACAGAAACAGGGTCCAAGGCACCATTTTGTGGAAACTCTCTTCCTCAGACTGAAGAACGCTTTTTTGTCGCACTTACAGTAAGAAAATGGCGAAGTGGAGCTATAGATCTACCTTTTACAAAGTGACTCTACTTCTGATATACTTCGTATTTCTTGTGTATGGCCTCGCTTTCTCCATTCCAACTTGGATTGGACGTGACAACAGTGGTGGCGGTGAAATTTTTACGGGCTTATGGCTGGGATGTGTGGGCGATGATGCTGCAGATTTCGATAACTGCGATGAATTCTCTTTTGGAGATGGTGAAGGTATGTACATGTACGCCTATTTTAAAAGTGTAGACCAGGACATACTCATATAGGCTCTAGTCAACAGTTTATAGCAAAATGTTTGGTTATAATTCTCCTGTTGATAAAATGAAATATAACTATAATTGATCTAATGATAATTTCTAGGCAAACGACAACAGCAACAAAAATAGGAACAACAAGAACAATGCATTTTCAAATTTCTGCCTTTGCGGTTTGTTCATTCTAGATCTGTCGATAGGGAAAGATTTTGACAAGTTACTAGTGATATATTGCCTGTCGTAATTTCCCTTGTTGTCACAGATTTGTCCTTTTTTTCTGGATGTGATTTTCTTCCACCAGAATTCAGGACTTTCCAGCTTTGCTTAAGTTCTTTGATTCTCAATGGCAACAGCATAAGGCTAAAGGCGCTGTAAGGGGTTGCGGGTCAGTGGACCATCTTCATTTTTCGTAGATGGACAATTGGCCCAGTGAAGTAGGCGTGTATTCTTCTTCTGATACCAGATTACGTACTGGGCTCTCGCATGGTTACATTGCAAACATGCATAAACACGCTCACTAAGTCAAGGTTAATATAAAGGTCTAAATAAATTTCTCTCTCGGAAAAGAAATCGGGTCTATCTCAATGGCCGATGTCAGGGGCTGCTGGGAATTTCTGCGCCACCTATCGGCCGCTATCAGCGGTCTTTGGGGTTGAATGAGTTAAATTAATATGTTTATTATTTCTCTTGGTAGACTGGATGGACGGCGTCAGAGGAGTTTGGTTGGGAGGCATGTTTCTGTTCCTAATAGCTGTGCTGTACAGTTTTGTGGAGAACTGTTGTTCTACTGATGACAGCAAAGACTACGGACTGACTGGCGCCTTGGTGTTCTTGGCTGGTAAGTAGGAAATCATTAGAATTATTGAAGGCACGGGGACACAGCAGCCATGGGGCATTTTGGACGTGGGTATGTATAAAAAAAAAAATCAAGCTAGGATGAAAATAGTTTATCACCGGTGCTAACATGGATATTCGAAACGGGGCAGAACAGAGGAAACCTGTGAAAGCAAGAGGCTTGAGTCTCTGAGAACCGGTAGTGTGGATTGATGTTCATGGCATTATCTATTGAACAGAGGAAAGACTGCCTTTAAGAGCAGATCATCTGATAAGGCCGTTACACTTTTTCTAAGCGTATGAGAAGCGGGAATTATAAACCTCTTCTTTGATATGCATCGTCGCATCTTTGCAGTGTGTCTCAGCCTTGGTTATTTGCTAATGAAATAATTACAAACATTACACACAGGTTTGTTTTTTGGGGGCAGTATATAATACAGAAAAAAAAAGAGAAAAAGTTTCATTTTCAAGAAGTACAGTTTCAAAGGCGTGATATTCAGCATTCACAGAACAAACTGAGATGTGCAACTTTTACTGGTACATGTATGTGTATGCTTGTTGGTTTCTGTAGGTGTGAATTTCAATGGTCTTTGTCTTCTACAGTCATACTCATCTCTTCCTCCTTGTCACCTTTCACAACACTGGTGCATAGTATATTAATTGTTTATGCCCATAGAAGTTGTTCACAACAGATAATCTTATTGTCCAAAGGTTTATGCGGAGCTGTTGGGGTAATCGTGGTTGCGATCGAGAATGAAGATGAAGATGAATCCCGTGATTACCACTGGGGTTTCATCATAGCTTGCATTGCCAGTGGCCTGGCGATCATCTTGGCCATCATTCTGCTCATCACGCGGAATGTCATCCCCAGGGAGAAGACCCGGGCTAACCGGACCGCGGACTATGTTTTCGCACACAAACCTGCCAGCCCTTACTACCCTGAATACACCAACCAAGGCTACAGAGGAGACGACATCCCTTTATCTAATGGAGTCACCTACCATCACACTCCGTCAGCTCATCCTTACACCGTGTACCAGGGTGGCTATGGAGGCAACAGTTTGCCGCATCCTCGCAACCAAGCTGGCATGTATGGTGGTGGACAACCCGGATACCAACCCCACGGTTATGACATGGGCAGGTCTATGCAGCGACACAGCATGGCAGATTCGGCAGATCTGAGCAATGGCTACACAACAGAGCTGATTAACGCAGAGCATTCTTTAAGTCGTACCAACCTAGCCCATCGAGGTGACTTTGGTCGAGGAGACTATGTGAGAAATGATTTTGCTGGTAAAAATGATTACTATCTCAATGGCAGCAGGCCTTATTAAACTCATTACAATTTCATTTGCTTTGAAACTGGGGCTGTATTAACACACTGCTTTATCAACTAGAGCTGATGATTAGGTTTTTTTTGTGATTACATTTGTTTTCAGTTTGAGTTCCATTACGACAACTCTATTGATTAGCATTGTAAATGCCAGTCTTTTGGAAAGGTACAATAATATTCTACCGGAGGAAAATATCACTGGCATCATTTTCAGATTAAGTTTGAAACATAACGTGAACATAAATGATAAGTTGATTTGGAATATCAGGACTTGCGCTGCAATGTGGATACCTTGCAATTGAAATTTAAAAGTTAATTATTATTTCTTATTTTATTTTACTTATCAGGTTAAAGTTTGGGGGGAGGAGAGAGGGTGGGGTGACATATTTATACTGTCGTTCTATGGAAAAGAAACTTAATGTCAAAAACAAAATGTCGTGAGTGAAGCAAAAAAAAAAAAAAATTGCGTTGGGCGATGCTCTATTCTTTATTCAATTTCCTCTTTTGGGTGACTAAAAAAAAAGAAACCATAAGTCCAACATTTACAAAATTATTACCAAGGCAGATAAATGGAGCTTATTTCATTCTATATGGTGTTAAGGAAGATATCAAGCTAGTGAATTGGCATTTACAGCATTTTTTCATAACACAGCGGTGGTTTGAACCTTTGGCTCACAGATTTTTTAATGAAGGTATGTCCCCTGTTGCTTCCTGACAAATTTACACATATATATGTAAATCTCTGCAATTAATCGTTTGTTGGATTGATGAAAATATTTCATAATTGTGTATATAATATTAATATGCTATACTTGTATCACTCTTAAATATAAATTGTACTTACCATGTGGTTATACATGCCAGTCTGACAAAATCTATGCAAGCATGTCCTGTTTCCATTCTCTTGACCCTGGTTTCTTCTTCATCTGTTGTCTTTGTGTATGGTTAATGCAGAACAAAAATGGGCTGTCCAGCATTTTCAGTCATTTCCCAGTTTCTGCACAAAATGCACAAATACATTTGTTTAAAAGATTGCCTCTGGCACTTCCCTATAAGTGTTCAAGAAGCTGTAGTGAAGACAGGGCATCAAAAAGAAATACTTGTACAGAAGAAATTCAGCTGCTTTCCTCAAAGCATGGCAGTGTGGAGTGACCCCTTCAGTTCTCCTGTGACCATATTATTATGCTGCTTCAGGTTACAGGGGAAGCATCTTACTTTTGCACTGTGATGGGGTTGATATTTCATTGTGTAATAATTATTTCTTGCCATTGAGAACAATTCAAAGGCCAAGTTTGTCTATCAAACATATCTTCTGTATTTCACACATTGTAATTCAAATGATTATGAATTACATTTTAGAATATTCCATGTATAAAACATTTTATACTTGAAAAGAGAAGTTTGGGTCCAAAATTACTTGTCTTCATATTGTAACTTGCACTGGAAATTTAAAAAAAGCAAACTGTTTTTTTTAATTTTCTAATTTACTTCTCTGTTTATTAATGTAGGCTAATTAATGAGCTGTGAATTATCAGTAACAGTTTGACATATTCATGCATGTTACAAATCTGAGAGTCTTGAGTTTTAAACTACAAGAAAATTTCATCGTCAGTTACAGTAAACTTAAAAACATACCAGTAGGAATTTTTTGTTCATTATTTGCATTAATGTGTTATAACTAAAAGTTTCTTGTATCTCAGAAACATACCACTTCCATTTAAACTTATCAAATGTGTTATTCTGTATATTTCAGAGTATTATAATAATAATCTTTTTGTTTGCAACACACCTAAGACTTTAGGCATGGACTGTTCCATATGGTGAATGTTTTACTCCCAGATTCGAAAATAAGGCAAGATTCACAGTTTGACGCTGGTCTATTATGTGAAATCACGAGTATGAGAAATTTTGTAATTTTGTTTGGTTCATTATTGTGCATATCACACTTCTGACATCAAAAAATATTGAATAACACATTAGAGCAATGGTTTCCCAGGTATATCATACAATTTTACATAATATATTCATTTTTATTGTTTCTTAGGCTGAAGATGTGCATTGAATATGTGCATCTGAAGAAAGTTCATGTAAAATGATTGATTTGAAGCACAAGTTATATAAGATGTATAGAGAGAGAGAGAGAAAGAGAGAGGGAGAGAGAGGAAGCTTGATGAATATGAATGAAAGAGGTAGATGTGAGATAAAATGAAAAAAAGGAGTGAGAAGAGGATGGAAAATGTCCTCATTATTTACTGTGGCAGAAAAGCAGTTTTGTATAGGAACAAAGACTTGACCGCCCTGCTTGGTCAAAATGTCATCATCATACCATAGACGTTTTGTATAACTGTATGAAATTGCATCAGTGTGTCTGCGAGAGGGGGCATTTTTTTTTTTTTAAATCATCTAACAAAATGTGGAAGATTTTGCTTATTTCAGAATAAGCTAAATAGGCTTTCCATTATTATTCATATATTTGATATAAAATGTATATACATGGTTTTCACTCACAGTTCACAGCTCTTGCTCGCATCTACTGACAGAACTTAACACTTCTACTGGGAAGTTTTGGGAAAAAGATCCATATTGGCTTTCTTGCTTTTTTTTGGTTGGAAATGTGTTTTTAACTTTCTTTCAAAAGAAAGCAGTTAAGTCACAATTGACTGCTAGAATTGTGTGTTGTTGTTTTTTTTGCCTGGAAACAGTGATAAACAAGATAATAAAGGGCATGGCTGATCAATACAAATTCCGTAAAGTAGTTAGTCAGTGAGGTTCATTTGCCCCTTTCAGGAAACCCAGTCCTAAGCTTATCATTTTAATTTCATGGAACATAAATTTTCTTAGCCTACAAAACTTTCTTCTTACCTGACTGTATGAAATATGTGTTTGGGTATCTATCTACATATTTCCACAGTGACAGAAAGCTGTGTTTGATGATAATTTCTTGATATATTAGAGAAAATTTTAAGTAAAAAAGAAATAACTTTCGGACATTGCCATTTATAATACTATCACATTGACCTGATTATGTTGAAAAATATACTTAAGTGTATTCATTAAATTTACAGAAAAGATCTGAGGATATTTCACCAAAAATATTTAATAGTTGACAAAAAAAATAAATATAGTTTAACCCTCTTAGCGCTCACTAAAAAACTGAAAAATGTGTGCTAAAATATTTCTGACTCATTCTGGTCACTCATTTTGGTCAGCAAAATCGGTAAAAATCGCCACAAAATGCAACCAAACAACAACTACTTTCATTGTCAGTGGTACTTCCTGGAAACGCAAGCGGATGTGCCAGATTTTTTATTTGGCTTCTCAGCCAAAATAAATTTAACCGCACATATAGAGAGCCGCGATCGTGGCCTGTCGGACTCTACCAATGGGCCACGATCGTGGCCTGTTGCCTTAAGAGGGTTAAGAATTGACATGTTCATGTATTGTTTTTTTAGGATTGCAGGCAGCAAAGGATTAAAGCACAGAAGCTGGTCTTCCGTTCAGAATAATTAACAGTTTATAATTATAAGCAGGGATGAACAACCATTAATGTTGCTTAAGTTCAATGCCTTATAGGGCTAGGAACCGAGTATTTTTTATTATACTGAAAGTGAAAATCCACAAATAATTTTATGTCACCTTGTTACTTTCAGGAAATGAGACAACTGAAAGAATGTAAACATGGTTTGAGAACAACCGGAACGTGAGAATTTTGTTCTTGATGGCCAGATTAAAAAGAAACAATGTCAAACATTGTGGATGTAATGATAATTCCACTGTTACAGCTGAACTGACAAAAGTGCCTCTCTGCTGGCACCAATAAATCAACGAAAATTGTTTACCTTAAATTGAAATAACAATTCCTCTGTATTTTGAAATGTTCTATGAAAAATTCTGGCCAATATATCATTTTTACTGCTTTATAAGAAAGATGATATGTATTCCAAAACTAAGCTATGTCTGGCAAAGCAAAGTTGTTTTGTCTCGTGGACAACAGAACAGTTGTTTTGTATATGAGCATTTGCCAGGAGGTGGGTACCTGAAATGTTGCACTGATGGTAGATAGTAAGTCCTTTAACACATCTGTGTTACCAGACTTTTTATATTCATGCATATCTCCTCCAACAATATTATGTGGTTATAGACCTAGAGAGGACCTGCTTAGTCGTATACATGACGTTATGTAATGAAAACTCTAAATCTTTCGGACATAACAATGATGACACATTTTTAGAAATAGATCAAACAAAAATTATTTTGAAGCTTTTTAATTGATTTTATTTTGAAACATGCATACATAGAGGATATAAAATAAAGAGGGACATGGAAAAAAAAAAATCTAAATACCTTGTAAGTCTCCATTTGTGTCATCATAGTTATGTACGAAAAAAGTAAAAAAACTTTACATTTCTATGATTCAATTTCTGTATTGACAACTGGGACAAATTAACATACAGAAGGCTGAATTAGACTCACAATACATATTTATGATGAAATAATGCCACTTTATTCATGTTTAAATTTGAATTGGGCAAAATTGCAACAAATCTTTCGAACATAACTATGATGACAAAAATAGCCAAAACCTTTGAATCAATAAGAAAAATTGACCTGTACCTTGAAAAATCATGGAAACAAACATTTAGAATTTCACACACACTTAATCAGTTAATGTGAACATGCAATTAAATGACCTTTATTGGTGTATGATTATAAGTAATCTTTCGAACATAACTACTGTAACTGTATGTTGACAAAAAAAAAGCCAGTAGCTTTGAATCAATAAGACACATTGACAGGTGCCTTGAAAATCATGGACACATAAACACCTAGAATTTCACACACACTTAATCAGTTAATGTGAACAAGCAGTTAAACAACCTTTAATGTATGATTATAAGTGATCTTTCAAACATAACTATGATGGCGAAAATAGCCATTTGGAAATTCACAAAAAAGATGTAATAAAAGAATAGGTAAAAACTTGAACTCTTTGATTGCTGGCTCTTTCATTTAGGGTTAGTTTCACCTCAGGGCCAATGCAATCGAACATTTCCCAAGAAAAGTCATCGTCACCCCACATCAACTGCCCATTCCTCCACTTCATGAAGCTCACTTTGGCAAGTGACTCGTCTTTATCTTTTACCTGGGCAACGTAATCCTTGCCATGCCATTGGACAAGATAAAATGATCCAACTTTTATTCTTTCACCCATCTTTTCTGCTGGTACACTCTCTATTTCAGGAGCATTCTCAACTGTATTTTCAATATCCTGTCTTTCATCATTTTCACTCTCACTTTCTGCTGCTCCGTTCATTTTAATAAACTCCCATTCATCTACCCACTCTTTGTTTTCACATTCAGTGCCCTCTTGTGAGAGACAAAAACCACAAAAACAGGCCAGTTTCCTTGTGGCAAAAGTGTTTTTGGCTACCACCTTGATATGATGTAAACTCCGTGTTCCAGGAATTGCTTTGATGTTTTCAAGTTCAGTCCGATCCACCTCTTCCGACTTGACTAAAAAAAATTCTCTTGATTTATGAGGAAAACCACAAACACCCTCTTCACATTTTCTGAATCTCTGAAGACATTCCTGGAATACAGAGTTTGCATCTTTCATGATAAGAGAGGGTTGTGATGCTGCCAGGGTGGTGAGCAAAGATTTAACTGTGCCCCCAACAGCATCACACTCACTCTTCCCATGTCGACTTCCATAGAAAACCTTCTCAGCAGGTACTGTAGAGCTGGCAAGATAGTAAAATGGTGTTCTTGACTTATACTGACTTGCTGCACCATCAGAAAAGATAAATATTTTCTGAAGGCTCATAAATGACATTAAATGAGACAACGTTTTCTTGTAGAAAATATTTACAATATGTGAGTCATGTTTTAAATCATCACTCAAAAAGACAAGATGATGAACAATGTTGTCATTACATAATGGACATTTAAATGTGGCAACTACTGGATGCACAGTTACCTGCGTGTACGACCAGTAAGCACTTTGAGCTTCATCTTGTACTTTGCAAAGATAATTCTCTGCAAAGTCAAGAGTCAGCAAAACTGCTTCCTTAGGGATGTTGGCCTTCAACAGTTTATACTGGTCTCTTTGCCATCTACTGTTAAACTGATGAAGGGCCAACGGTTTCAGTTCAGCAAACAGTTCATCCAGTAGTTCCCGCAAAGTAACTCTTTGTAATAATTTCTCCATTTTCGATTTCCCACCTTCCTTTACCATCTTCCAAGAAGAATACGAAACACGAGTTTCCAGCCTGTCTTCAAACTTTCTAATAAATTCATCTTTCACACTATCACATCCACACTGTCCACATTTTCTCTTCACACAATCAATTGGGGGCAACTGCTCAGATTTACACATTGACATAGACAGCATATCTGAAATATCCAACTTTTCAGTCAAAAACATATTCAGAGTTCTCATCTTTGACTGAGCATTGAAACATATATCACATAGGCATTGTCTGAACTTGGCTTTGTGTGATGAAATGATGTGTTTGGGTTTGTGTCTGTAGAGTGTTCTGAGGGAGACATTGTGTTTGGCTTTAAATTTTTTGTGTATGCTGGATACAGATTCCGACAAAATTTGTTTTTGTACTTCTGTCTTAGCAGAGGCTGTCTTCTTTGAGGGAAGAAAATTTGCAAATTGAAGAAGACATTCTTCCACTATCTCCTTCTTTGGGCACTTTTTTGAGTACAATGTACTCAGTGATTTTTGGGTTTTTCTTTGCTGGGGCTGAAAGTTAGCTCTTATATCCTCGGGGAATGAGCTGAGGAGCTTACGTTTTGTAGCAATCGAAGTTTTGTCTCTGTGGCTGGACAAGTCTTTGACCACATTTGTAACAGCACTTTTTATTTTTGCAGAGGCAGGTGAAATGCAAACATCTAGTGCTCTGAGAGCTGCTTTTGTTGGTGTGTCCTGAGCCTTGATGATGCCCTTTAGTGTCTGAGCCATTCGCTCTCCTTTCATATTCCCCAGTTTCTGTCTCATTCGATAAACAGCTGACTTGTATGAGGCATATGTTGGATATGGTGCAGCGTGTTTATCGTTTTCTTGTACTGGAGTTGATGTTGCAATTGGACGTGGTGATGCACGTGTTCGTGATGTTGTTGGTTGGAATGAGCTATGGGTTGGTGTGGACATTTGCATTGCTTCTTCCTTTTTCTCCCAGTAGCGTTGCCGTCTTTTTTTATTTACTGCCAGCCTTTTCTGATGTGAGTAATTGTCCCTCATCTTCTTTGCGGATACTTTGTTACTCTCCCGTCTTTTCGCCTGGTCGTCTTTCATATGCCGTGTCACCCTTGGAGATGCAAGCTCTACTGGTGTTTCTTCTTGTTGCTTCTTCCTTTCTCTGAAAATATAGAGAGTAAAGACAAACATTATTTAATTTGCTTTTGCATAACAAGAAGTCAGTCACGTCTATTTCTGGTCAGCACTGTCACAGAGGTAAAATTGCTTCCTGATGCCCTTCTTGCGTGGTGCCAAACAGTGCAATAAGTAAGGTGTGTTTTAATTACATCACAGCTGATAAGTCAGTGGAGGGAAGAGTCAAGTGACACACGACAGCTCGGGGTGCCAAAATATTGATCGATAATCAAGTATCCTGGCAGCAGAGTGTACATTAACCTCTGACCCAATTGACGAAATATCATAAAAACCACAGAAAAACTGTGGAGTCCCGTCGGGGCTATAAGCAATGTCAAAATTGGGCAAAAAGAAAAAGTTGTTTATAGCGAAACCTTGCCTGAGAAATAACCCAATCGATACAAAGCAAACAAAAGAAGACAGAAAATACACAAAATTTTCAGCTTTCGCCTTTTATAATGCATAGTGACTGTGAGTCAAATTCTGGTTTCTAGAACTCTGAGGGGTGGTCACAGTGAATTTGAATTAAGTGTACTCAACTGTAAAACTTCTTTTTTATGCCTCTTACCTGTATTTCCTCTGCCTTTCCCTCTGGAGCTCACGATGTCTCTGTTTCTGTTCATCTGACCAGTTCTCTCGCTGCCTTTTCATCCTTTCACTCTCGGTCTTGCAGAAAGCCTTGTACTTCTGCTCGTCAGCTTTTATGGCATCTCTGTGTTTCTGCAAATACTCTTTGTTGGATTTCTTCGTTTTTGGCAGGGTGGACGTGGCATTTTTGAGTTCTATTCTTTTGCTAGGGGCTCTGGTTCTTGGCAGTGTGTCTGAAAATGAGAATGTAAGAGATATAAGATTTCAAGAGCAAATGATAAAATTTTTACATGGTGTCAAAAAAAGGGATGAAGGGTAACTGAAAAGTTTGGCAGCACGACTGGGCCTGGAAAGGATCTAGATTTATTTAAAATTATAAAGTATAGCAACACAGCTGTGCCTGGAAGGGCTAGGTTGAAAATTTGGGCAGCATGGCTGGGCCTGGAAAGGGTTAAAATGAACTTTGATTGCAGAGCAGTTTCAATCAAATTAGCACTCTGGAGCAATAGCAACAAACTTAAAAACAAGTCCAGAATATTTTTCTTTCGAACATAACGATGACGACAAATTCATCTATCAATCTGAACATTTCAGGAGCAGGCCTACAGGGTTATTGTCATTATGAATAACCCTGAGTATGACATACCCGACAGACGTTCACTTCTATTGATTTGTACTTTGATAATATGCACAAATGTGTTTTTGAACAACGTTAAGGCAATCTTCCGAACATAACAATGACGACGACCTCAGTGTCGTCAGTTTGATCCATTTCACCTCTACTAATAGGCCTACATGTTATTGTTGTCATTTTGTCATCTATAAAAATAGCCCCTGCAATGTGTGGCATAAATTAAGGTTTCCCATTGCCGGTCGACATTCACCTCTGTTGGTTTGTACTTTAATAGTATGCATAAATGTGCTTTCGAACATAACATCATAGGGCAATCTTTCGAACATAGCAATGACGACGACTTCAGCGTCGTCATTTTGGCCCATTTCATCCATGACACTTGCTGTTGTTGCCATTGCGACATATCTATAAATAGCCCTGCAATGTGTGACATAAATAAATGTTTCTTATTGCCGACTAGCGTTCATTCCACATGGTACAATCTTAACTACTGCCTAAATGTGCTTTCGAACATAACTTTCTTATTTAATCTTCTGAACATAACAATGACGACACTCTTGATGTCGTCATTTTGGAAAAGTTCATCACTGTATATCACTACTTTTACTCCGTTCGACCTGGCGAACAGCCAAGCACGTGGTTACGAATGTAGGTCACTGTGTTGTCAGGCGATTTTCATTGAAACATGGTTTGCATTTTGATAATATGTCAAAAACTGCTTTCGGACATAACATTTTTAGGAACTCTTTCGAACATAACAATATCATAAGTGATGACGACAAAAGAAAACTTACCTGAATCCGTCGAATTCATCGTCCTGCACAGAGTTTGTTCCGCAAAACACGAGCGGCACCAGTTGTTGATCAACACAGACAATGACGAGTTGTCCGCAGTAAAATTTACTTGATTTCTGATTGGTTCTTCCGAACATAACTCGTGACGACGAAATAGGCCATAGCCCGGGATCGAGGATAACGGAAGTAAACATCAAGATCGGTGCTTCAAAATCATTGTGGACAAAGTGCAAGTATTGAATGATTACAATGCTCGTTCCGGGGCCCTCAACATGCATTCGGAAGAGAGTTACGGTGTACCGAAGTTGATTCACGAAGTGACGACGCGAGTTATGTCCGAAAGTGAAAATTTTCTAACGCTCACAAACCAAAAATCGCGAATTATTTCGCATGTCTCGATGTAGAACAATATAAAAGACTGTTCTCGTTGATAACCCGTGGAACCACGAACTTCTCAATGTATTTGTTGTTGTTAAAATTCCACGACACAAAAATGCCGATCTGAAATTGTCACCTTTCTTGCGTTAAAAATACACATATTTTATGATCAAAAACGTTTGCAGAATTCCTCCTGCCACCTTCATAGCTATTGGTCTGCCCCCACAGCTTAAACATCATCTTATGCAGACATATACCAAATTTCAATGCTCTGATGTTATCTAAACTGCCGTAGGAACCAGTTTTATAAGGTATACGTAAAAAACCCCACCTTTTGGCAAAGGCTCATATATATAATATGGATATGGTGATGTACACTGTGTGCGATACACATTTCTTACTTTAAGGCCAGGACTGTCATCACAAGGCAAGAAAGTTTAAAAAAGAATTTTGTAACTTGTATGCAACTGCTGTTGCATTATCTCATGGCTTAAAAGGTCTTGTGAAGGGCAGAACGTTGATCATCCACAAATGGATCTAGAAGGCTGACATGGATGGGTAAGATATTTTGGTGGTGCATACCAAATTTATTCCAGATTTTTTGTGCTTTAGTTTGGTGGTCCTTGTCTTGACTTCCACTTTAACTTCCTGCCCACATTCCTTCCTTCTCATCATCATACTATGGTGAAATTCACCTTTCATTTACATGTATATGGGTGAAACTGTACACATATCACAATTTATTTTTTGTTTCGTTTTTTTTAAAAATCTGTACAGAAAGAAAATTAAAAGAATCAAATATACTTTGTTCTGTAACATCAGTCTTAAAACGCTATTGATACAACTGTATTTCTATTATCATAATTAAAGAAAGGGTATATTTATAAACTGGTCGTTTTGTGGTCTTGATTTAAAATGTATCAATGTATTATGTTTGTTTTGCTGACGTTTCATGTTATCACTTTGAAAATGAGGCAACATCAAATTCAGTGACGAGGCTGGGCCAGTGTGAGGCCAAGAGTGAGTGACTGGCTAAACCGATAAATCTCTAAGGTCAGCATATTCTTACACAATTTGCTTACATTAAATCTTGACTACTGGGAAACATCTAGTGGTCTTGGTTTATTTCCTCTTCTAAGACGCCCAATGAAAAAAAACAGGAATTACACAGGTTTCTTTGCGAGAAAAGAGACAAATTATAGATGGGCTCCAAAAACCATTCCTCTAATTTTAACCAGATTATTTGAGAATAAAATTATCCCTGAGAAAGCATGGAAGTTAATATAAGAGTTACCCAGGAAACTGAACTAGAGATAACTGCTTTTTATTTCTGTCAGTAAGCCTAGTTTTAATTCAGATTTACTTGGAAGGGTAATTGTGCTTTCATAAGGCATCAAACAGTCTTTCGAAAATACATACATAGAGGAAAAAAGGAAACATTTTGTTAAATTTATTGGATAATAACTTATAGTTTTTAAAATATAAGGTAACAAATTGAGAGGTGATCAATAACAGGTTCAGAATAACACTGTGTCAAAACAAACATGGTAGGGCAGTTTTAAAAAATCTAAAATTTCCAGAGTGTAAACAAAGGTGGTTGATAAAACAAGGTGTGAAAATCACATGTGGTTTAGGCAGGGGAGATGGGATAAGTTCTGTAAATTGCACACTTATTCCGGAACTATGTTGTGTGAATTCTCAAACAATGTAAAAGTGGACATTTCCCATAGTTTTTTCAACATCTATGCCCACAGCTGATCTGCTATCCGAGGGGCACGATATATACTGCAAAACAACAACAAACAAACTCTCAGAATGGTGAGAGCAATATAGATAAAACTTTTGAGGTTTGACTGTTAAAGAGGCCTTGTTTAATAGGTAAATAATGAACCTCTAGCATATTAAATAACTTTACAACCTTCTGCAAGCCAGTATTGGTCAGAAGCCGCCACTGGTTGTCTTAAAGAACATGAAACTTACTCAATCAAAGAGTGATCATGGCTGGCTCGCTTCTAAAGAAAAAAATATGTTACTTGCTGCATGCATGCAAAAAAAAAAAAGCCTTTTTCTTGGGGGTAAAAATTGTGAATTTTACAAATAACATATTATTGTCAATACATTTGTCTTGGTACATTTATTATGTTAACAATAATATTTGGTGAATATCAACAGTATCATATTCATTGTTTAAGGTAAAGAACAAAGAAACAAAGTGATCATTTTCGTAGCTTGATGTGCCATAAAACAGTATCTTGTCATTCTTAACAGCTTAAAAGTTCATCAAACTCCCTGTACAGCCATATATCCTGATAAAAGGGATGTAAACTTCTTGCCCCTTTCAAAAATATTTTTTTTTATTCATCTGTCACCTAATTTGACTTGGCTGACCATCTTCCTACTTCATTCATTTGAATTGACACTCTTGATCTTTCATTTGTCCAATGTCGCAGTGAGAGGGGGCAATATGGCGACAGCTTTATTCAGATGGAGGTTAACATTCTCATGTAATTCTGATTTTTCCAACAAATCATCTTCCAGGGCTCAAGAAGATGCCAGGAAGTTAAAGGCTGAAACATCTCATGAAAGAACTGACTCTTCCTCTGAAGATTGTCATCTGCCTCGCTCCATCTGAGGAGTTTCTTACCACTTTTCAAATTTGTTGCTACCTCTCTAGAAGTAATCTGCTACAAGTACCTCACTATAAAATTAACAAAGTATTACTTTGCCCATACTTAAACTTATCACTGGTGTGGAGAATACAGTAGCTGCTTGGTTGCCTTGGCAATCTTGAAAGAAAAGGATTCTTCACATTAGCTGCTGTCAGTTATCTTCTGATCTTCTTTTTTGATCATAAGGCCACAGAATAAAACATCATTCAACATAAATATTATATAGAGAAAATTATGTTCAGCAAGTCCTTTTTGAAATAATCTAAAACTTAGATATCCATAATGGCACTTCTTCATTAATTCTTGTGACTAAGTTTGCATTGGCATAACACTGATAGCTGTACATGTGTTATTTATTTCCTTTACATTGTGGACAAACATCACCTCATTAACAAGAAATACCAATCAATCAGTTGTCATAAACAGGAAAATGTGTAGCAAATTATTGCAATCCCACATTATTTGTGATTAAAGTGTTTGTAACAGCTGAGGTTGTTCTAGCACGTTATAGTAGGGGGGGAGTTAGTTGATCTAACTACAACCCTTTAGAAAACGAAACTATTACAGCTGTAAAATAAATAAACACGAGATCCGACGATAGATTAAATAATACTAAAGTTTAATAACTGTATAGTGAACAATAAATTACTAGGAAGACGCCAGCGAAACTAAATATCTACGCCACACAAAAGGAAACTCACTTACTCACCCCACCAACCACTCACACAGGTCTATATATATAAACATTCCTACAGAAAGTTCCCGAAATAAACGTTACCTTTGCCCTCGCACAAACTAACCAATCACGCATCAATACGTCATCAGGTTACATCACTCAAGGCCAAATCTGGCGTAAACACCCTTCTCCACAGTGTTATCGAATGTTCGGGAACATACTAATATTTACTGAACGAGTCAAAACACCTGACAACAAGCGGGCGAGGAAAAAACTACTCGCTAGGAGAAGAAGGTCAGGTCACGGAGTACAGTACACTCTGGCGGTCGTCAACAAGAAATGAACACATGCTCACCAGTGTAACAAGAAACGGGGGAGGGCAAGGGATAGCTTGCAGATGCTACACAACTCCCCAATTTAAGTTGAATATTTTTCAACTCCAAAACATTATTCAGCGTCTGCAATATCTTGAAATAACAATCTTACAGTACTCCCAATCTCACAAAGGTAGTTGCTAATTCTATTACAATTATTAACAATTTCAGTGCCTTCCCAAATTTCATCGCAAATACAATACAATGCAATATCCTTTGCATCACTAATACCATAACTAATACAATACCGTCATTGCTTCCCAATAGTAAACAGTAGGCCTACTAGACAAAATAGCACAACGCCACCACTGTGGTGAAACAATGGTCAATGATATTATTACAAATCATATAAGGTGAAACGATGGCCCATCGTTTACATAATGCTTCGTGCACGAATCATAGCATATAACTTGTACATAATATGGTTATCTCCAAAATGTATAACTCATACGTACAATGGCAAAAATACCAATACATACCGACCACTGGTTAGGGTCTTTCTTCATCATATTAGGTCAAAACAAGTTACAACATTGCAACATAACACAAACACTGCTTGCTCGCAGTCCCCATTTGGGTTACATTTTCCAAAAATTACACCAAGTTCCATTGGTAACTAATATGACATAGCATAAAATCAAAATGTGACTAACACATCATGACTCTCTATCAGCCATCAATTCAATATTCAGTTACAGATGAACTATGTCCCCAATTACAGTACAATACTGCCGTCCTAGCAATTCATCTAGTAGGCAAAAGTATGGGTTACAATGCATTTCACTGATAGTGTACTACTTTAAAATACCCTGCTCAGGAAATCGGCACAGACATTTTCTCTGCCTTTTACATAGTGAATCCTGAATCGATAAGACTGTAAAAATAAACTCCATCGTAATAACTTTGGACTGTCAAACTTGGCAGAGTTCAAAAACTCTAATGACCGATGGTCAGTTTGGAGCACAAACTCCTTTCCATACAAATACAACGTAAACCTTTTTACAGCCCAAACAATAGCTAAACATTCGCGCTCTGAGACCGAATATTTTGTCTCACGAGGCAATAGCTTACGACTAGCATATGCCACAGGGTACAACTTTCCCTCGTGTTCCTGCATAAGACTAGCGCCTAATCCGCGATCTGATGCATCAGTTGCTAAGACAAACTCTTCGGAAAAATCTGGCAAACATAACACGGGTTTGGAGATAATGACATTCTTCAAAGAGGTGTACGCTTTCTCCTGCGTTTCATCCCACTGAACTATATTGGGCTGACCCTTTCTAAGTAAATCAGACAATGGTGATGCAATCGCTGAAAAGTTAGGAATAAATTCATGGTAATATCCCACTAATCCTAAGAATGCTTTCACTTCCTTCTTAGTGGTGGGTCTGGATGCGTCTCGTACCTTACATACATTCTCTTCTAACAGGCCAATCATACCTTCTCCCACTAAGTGTCCAACAAAGTCTACTTCAGACGTTCCAATCAGACACTTCGATGGTCTTGCAGTTAATCCAGCTTGGTCCATCCTCTGCAGTAAGTCCTTGAGAGTCTTCACATGCTCGTCGAATGTCTCTGTATGAATCAGCAGGTCGTCCACATATGCTGTCACATTGTTCATTCCACGGATCAATGGCTTTACGATCCTGTTCAGCGTGGCTCCTGAGTTCATCATCCCAAAAGGCATCCGAGTGAATTCATAATGTTCGCCCATGGTGACGAACGCCGTCTTGGGAATGTCTTGCTCTCGAACTTTCACCTGCCAGTATCCCTTGCTCAGGTCAATCCGAGAGAATAATTTTCCTCTCGAGAGACTCTGAAACACTTCTGATGGCGCTGCTGTCGGATGAGGGTCGAATACTGTGATCTTGTTTAACCTCCTGTAGTCGATGCAGACTCGGTTGGATCCGTCCTTCTTCTTGACGACAACAATAGGTGAAGCATAAGCTGATGAGCTCCTTCGAATGATGCCCAGCCGTTCCATGGTGCTAAGCTCCTCCTTCAATGAGTCGCGCATAGCGTAGGGCACCGGGTATGGTCGTTGACGAACTGGTACTTCTGTCGTCAGGTCGATGCGATGTTCACCCAACTGACAGCATCCAGGGAGATTGGTGAAGACGTGCTGGTAATTCTTCACCACATCGCAGAGTTCTTGACGTTGTTCCGATGTCAGTTGCGTTCCATACTGGACATCTCTGTAGCTTTCCTTCTGGTCCCAGCTTCCTAGGTCGGCAAGGTCCTCCGTCGTTCCACCGTTGTCGCCTTCCAGGTCGCAGTCTTCGATGATTGTCATGCCAGCTGACTCCACGGGTTGTCTCTTGTCCATCATGTCGTCCTCTGCCAGTACAGTCTCAGCACTATCACCGCCGCCGTCCTTTATGGCGTTGACATGTCCAGGCGTGATATCTCTCCTACTGTTGTCCATCCCACATATCTCGGTCACAATAGGTCTCGGTTCCATTGCCACTGCTGCTGCTTTTGACGTCCTTGGAATGTATCTCTTGAGGAGGTTGCCGTGCAAGGTCTTTTCTTTTGCACCCATCTTGACTCTATAGTCGTTGACACCGACAACTGAGACTACCTTATATGGTCCCTTCCATTGGACTAGGAGCTTGTTAGTGTTCGTCGGCAGTAGCACCAACACTTCATCTCCGGGGCGGAACTTCCTCTCTCGCGCCTTCCGGTCGTAGTAGGTCTTCTGTCTACCTTGAGCCTTGGAGAGTTCTTCCGTCGCTAACTTCCATGTGTCCTCCAGCCTCTCATGTAGTTCCATGACGTACTGGTAACTGGTCTTCGTTTCCGGCTCCTCTACATCCTTGGTCCATAGTTGTCGTAAGATGTGCATTGGTCCTCTCACAGTTCTCCCATACAGCAACTCGAATGGGGCAAACTTGGTCGACTCTTGGGGAACTTCACGATATGCGAAGAGCAGCGGGTTGATGTATCTGTGCCACTGCTTGGGTTGCTCTGCGCACAGTCGTCTCAATGTTTTCTTCAGCGTGCCGTTGAATCGCTCCACCAACCCGTTGCACATAGGGTGGTAGACTGTAGTGGTCGACTGTCGAATTCCCAGTAGTCTATTCGTTTCCTTCATGACATCTGACATAAACTGGGTCCCTTGGTCCGACAAGATCTCTTCGGGCACACCCAAACGGCTGTAGATGTTCACTAAGGCTTCTGCTACCGTTTCTGCGTCGATCTTCTTCAAGGGTGTGGCTTCGGGGTAACGAGTAGCGTAGTCTATATACACCAGGATATACCGATGTCCACCTTCACTTGGGGGGTCGATAGGTCCTACTAAGTCCACGGCCACTCTCATAAACGGTACGTCCACTACTGGCATACTCTGCAGGTGCACCTTTGGGGTCGCTCCTTTGTTCACCGTCCTCTGGCATATGTCGCATGAGCGGCAGTATCTCGCGACGTCACCTTCAATTCCAGGCCAATAAAAATTGCTCATAACTCTGTCTTTGGTTTTCTTCACGCCGAGGTGTCCTCCGACGATCGAGTCGTGGGCTACACTCAGTACATACTCTCTCAGTTTCTCGGGTAGTACCACTTGCCTTATAACCGTCGCCTGTCTCAGGTCCTTGTAGATCCGGTACAGCACTCCTCCATGTTTCTCAAAATGAACAGATTTATTGCCTCTATTAGTTGGGATCTTCTTCTGCTCTAACTTCCTAATGACTTCGTCTTCTTCTTGGAGTCGGATAAGTTCCTCTCTATCCACTCCCGCGTGCCGTTCTGCCCTCGGCACCTTCAGCGACGTAGACCGGTCCTTCCTCTTCTCCTGGGCCCTCGTGGTCACCGCTCCTACCATCACCTCAGTATCAGGGTCGTACGGATCCTTCGCTCCGTCCACGTTCCCGACTACTAGGTCGCAGATGGTCTCCGGGAGACACAGCGCCGTCACTTTGCCCGTCAGGTAAGGCGTCTTCACGTCGATAACGGCTTCCTCCGCCGCTAGCAAGGAGTTATCGATCCTCGCGATAAGTTTCTTCCCACCGGTGAGCTGTCCGTCGTCCACCAGTGCTCGCCGCACCACCACACCTTCACAGCCGGTATCTCTTAGGACATCTACCGCTCGATTCCCAATCAAGCCCTTCATCACTGGTAACTTCAGTTTCTCCACGGTCCTTCCGTCACTGCATCCTCCGCAAGTAACAGGCACCGCTAACTGTAGCTTCCCGTCCTTCATTACCGCTTGAACGTTGATGCTGGTGTCAGCCGTCGTCGCATCCTGTCTCGACGACTCGTCCGCCGCTATCACTACGGCCGCCGCCGCCTTGTTCGGCTTGCCTCGTCCCATATCCTTCTGGGCTGGACACATCCTCCGAACGTGGCCTGGCTTTCCACAAAGGTAACATTTCGACTCACCTTTGTCGTTTAACTTTGCACGACACTCCGTCGCCTTGTGTCCCGGCCTCTGGCACCTATGGCAGACCTGTGGGCTTCTGTCTCCGTTGGGCCTCTGTCGCACTGGCCGGCTCTGCAGTCTGGCGCTCCCGCTGAGCGTCCGGTTCCTCGCTACCAGGTACGCCTCCGCTGAATCTGCGATGTCCTGTAGCGTCTTTGGTTTCCTCTCCCTCACATGGGTTGCAAGGTCTGGTGGGCAGGCATCCATGAATTGCTCTCTGACGAACAGATCTCTCACTCCTTCGTAGGTCTCCTCCGTCTTCGACAGCTTTATCCACCTCTCTAGATAGGTCTTGATCCTGGTCAAAAACATTCCAACATCTTCTCCATCTTCAGGCTTACCTTGTCTGAACATGAGTCTGTATCCGTCCTCTGACAGGTTGTACCTCTTCTGCAACGCTTCCTTGACCTTGTCGTAGTCCTTGGCTTCGTCGATCGGTAGTCTGCAGAAGCACTCCAAAGCTCTCCCGGTCAGCAGGGCAGACAGTGATGTCGTCCAGGTGGATCTGGGCCATTCAGCTGTCTCGGCAAACCTCTCAAACCGCAGCAACCAGCTATCCAGATCGTCCTTCTTGTCCTGAAATGCAGGTAGCTTGGGTCTCTTGGAACTGGCGTGGTCGTCGGTCTTCTGCGCTGAGTCGTTGCCTCCACGTTGCTGGCGGATCTTCTCCATCTCCAACTCGTGGTTCATCTCCTTCTCCCGAGCCTGTCGTTCAGCCTCCTTCTCCCGAGCCTGTCGTTCAGCCTCCTTCTCCTGTCGTTCAGCCTCCTTCTCCTGTCGTTGAGCCTCCTTCTCCCGAGCCTGTCGTTCAGCCTCCTTCTCCTGTCGTTGAGCCTCCAGCTGTCTTTCTCTTTCTAGGCCTTCACGGAGGTAGTCCCGTCTCTCCTGCCCAGTGAGCTCCATAGCGTCCGCTTCCTGGCTAAGCCTTCCAATAACCTCCGACATGTTGTAGATAGCTTGTCGATGATATTCTACTGTAAACTATGTAAATAAATCTAGTAATTTAGATCTGGTCCGTTCGTATATGGTCGGATCCCGGACGAGCCCCCAATATGTAACAGCTGAGGTTGTTCTAGCACGTTATAGTAGGGGGGGAGTTAGTTGATCTAACTACAACCCTTTAGAAAACGAAACTATTACAGCTGTAAAATAAATAAACACGAGATCCGACGATAGATTAAATAATACTAAAGTTTAATAACTGTATAGTGAACAATAAATTACTAGGAAGACGCCAGCGAAACTAAATATCTACGCCACACAAAAGGAAACTCACTTACTCACCCCACCAACCACTCACACAGGTCTATATATATAAACATTCCTACAGAAAGTTCCCGAAATAAACGTTACCTTTGCCCTCGCACAAACTAACCAATCACGCATCAATACGTCATCAGGTTACATCACTCAAGGCCAAATCTGGCGTAAACACCCTTCTCCACAGTGTTATCGAATGTTCGGGAACATACTAATATTTACTGAACGAGTCAAAACACCTGACAACAAGCGGGCGAGGAAAAAACTACTCGCTAGGAGAAGAAGGTCAGGTCACGGAGTACAGTACACTCTGGCGGTCGTCAACAAGAAATGAACACATGCTCACCAGTGTAACAAGAAACGGGGGAGGGCAAGGGATAGCTTGCAGATGCTACAGTGTTTAAATGGAAATATATAATGATACATGTCCAAATAACAAACTTAAAATATTGAAAAAAAACTCCAGACTCACAAATCAATATATGAAGCAGGCATATCAGCATTTCTGTCCATTAAGAACCCCAAGTTTACAAGGATTCTAAGTAACTCGCCTGTCCCATGATGCAATGTTTGGCATTGTGCATTATTGTGATAAAAATTTGACAAAAAATCCCTGAATCTGACATTGTGATAAGTAACATTCATTATATTTCAACACTGCTAGCAAAACATTTGATGAAACTTGCAGAAAAAATTCAATTGATACATCAGAAAAAAAAGAATAGGCTTCCCAAACATTCTAGATATGTCCATGACATTTGAATCTGACAGTGGCAAAGAAATGCAAACTGCTTATCTCATATTCAATCCTTTGCATCAATTTTCCACCTCACATCAACAAAAATCCCACCATCATTCAAATGCACGTAAAAAGATCATCTTAAATTACATTAGCTAATCCTGTCTCAAAACCAAGACAAACAAGCTCTGTTTTAAAATGTGTACACAAAGTCCAGTGGAATGTCTATAGTACATTCAACATATTTATTGTTTGTACATTTAATCTTAACATACTTTCAACATTTAACAGCCTGCCTGAAACTCAAAAATTATGACACAAAATGTGGGCTAACGTGAACATTCCATGCCCGTTACAACAGTGATAAAGTATATTGTTACTGTATGAATGAAAAACAATGTTTAGCAGGGAAACAAAGAAAGGTAATGCCGAATGAGAAGCTGAAGAGTGACAAAAATTTCACTACGACATGAATCATGCTCTGAGGCATCCCAGTGCTTCCAGTTTCCTGAAATTTTCTACACCTATCACTATGGCACCAAAAAAAAAAAAAAAAATTAATAAAATTAATCACACTGAACTATTTGAATAAAATTTTCAAATTTTATGCTAAAAAAAAAAAAGAGCAGAAAAAATACTATATGTAAATGTATACAATGTATGTTCATTCAGAAGAATGACAACGCATTTCTTTTTTACAGTGTAAATGACCATAATATGGCTGATATTGTGAAGAGTTCAATTTTATATGGATTAATGGGATAATTTGGTCCTAGAAACAAAATTATGAGTCTGTGAAAACTGGGCAACTTTCATAATTCAAAAGTACATGCAATTATTGACACAGTAATACCTGAGCAGAAAAACAAGGTAAAGAAGGACAAACAGGCAGTGATTCACGATTTTACTTAAAGAATATATGCACAAATTGCAGCAGCTTATCTGAATCAAGAACTCTGTGTTTCCCACATTATAGTGAGAAAATAGGTCATTAATTATAAGTTGTGGCCAGCATTGCTAGGTGGAAATTTTCAACTACTGAACAAACGAAATAAATGAACCAAGTAATAAATTAGTGTATATCACAAGGGCAGCTTGCATTGTTAAATATAGATTACTAAGCAACTTGTAGAGGAAAATTTGTTGTAAAAACAATATAAAAATCATAGCAACATGACGCGCAGCATCTAAGTACAACAAGATTAGACAGCACTTTAAACATCCATTTGGTCTGAAAATGAATATTAATTTACAATATATATACCAAGGACTACTATATCACAGGACGCGCACGGCCAATCTTCTGACTTAGCTAGCGAAGGCCATTGCATTGACCCAGTTTCTGATGAATAGTCTATTTTTAGACTGAACATAATAGTGCGCTTTAGCGTAGTAATCTAGACTAATAAGATGCGATGAAGTTTATGTCTGTTGTAACAGCTGAGGTTGTTCTAGCACGTTATAGTAGGGGGGAGTTAGTTGATCTAACTACAACCCTTTAGAAAACGAAACTATTACAGCTGTAAAATAAATAAACACGAGATCCGACGATAGATTAAATAATACTAAAGTTTAATAACTGTATAGTGAACAATAAATTACTAGGAAGACGCCAGCGAAACTAAATATCTACGCCACACAAAAGGAAACTCACTTACTCACCCCACCAACCACTCACACAGGTCTATATATATAAACATTCCTACAGAAAGTTCCCGAAATAAACGTTACCTTTGCCCTCGCACAAACTAACCAATCACGCATCAATACGTCATCAGGTTACATCACTCAAGGCCAAATCTGGCGTAAACATCCTTATCCACAGTGTTATCGAATGTTCGGGAACATACTAATATTTACTGAACGAGTCAAAACACCTGACAACAAGCGAGCGAGGAAAAAAACTACTCACTAGAAAAGAAGGTCAGGTCACGGAGTACAACAATAAAATGAAAGAAGAAATGACCACATGCTCACCAGTGTAACAAGAAAACGGGGGAGGGCAAGGGATAGCTTGCAGATGCTACACAACTCCCCAATTTAAGTTGAATATCTTTCAACTCCAAAACATTATTCAGCGTCTGCAATATCTTGAAATAATCTTATAGCACTCCCAATCTCACAAAGGTAGTTGCTAATTCTATTACAATTAATAACAATTTCAGTGTCTTCCCGAATGTCATCACAAATACAATACAATGCAGTGTACTTTGCATCACTAATACCATAACTAATACAATACCGTCATTGTGACAAACCAATAGTTAACAGTAGGCCTACTAGTCAAAATAACACAACGCCACCACTGTGGTGAAACAATGGTCAATGATATTATTACAAATCATATATGGTGAAACGATGGCCCATCGTTTACATAATGCTTCGTGCACGAATCATAGCATATGACTTGTTGTACATAACATGGTTATCTCCAAAATGTATAACTCATACGTACAATGGCAAAAATATCAATACATACTGACCACTGATTAGGGTCTTTCTTCATCATATTAGGTCAAAACAAGTTACAACATTGCAACATAACACAAACACTGCTTGCTCGCAGTCCCCATTTGGGTTACATTTTCCAAAAATTACACCAAGTTCCATTGGTAACAAATATGACATAGCATAAAATCAAAATGTGACTAACACATCATGACTCTCTATCAGCCATCAATTCAATATTCAGTCACAGATGAACTATGTCCCCAATTACAGTACAATACTGCCGTCCTAGCAATTCATCTAGTAGGTAAAAGTATGGGTTACAATGCATTTCACTGATAGTGTACTACTTTAAAATACCCTGCTCAGGAAATCGGCACAGACATTTTCTCTGCCTTTTACGTAGTGAATCCTAAATCGATAAGACTGTAAAAATAAACTCCATCGTAATAACTTTGGACTGTCAAACTTGGCAGAGTTCAAAAACTCTAATGACCGATGGTCAGTTTGGAGCACAAACTCCTTTCCATACAAATACAAAGTAAACTTTTTTACAGCCCAAACAATAGCTAAACATTCGCGCTCTGAGACCGAATATTTTGTCTCACGAGGCAATAGCTTACGACTAGCATATGCCACGGGGTACAACTTTCCCTCGTGTTCCTGCATAAGACTAGCGCCTAATCCGCGATCTGATGCATCAGTTGCTAAGACAAACTCTTTGGAAAAATCTGGCAAACATAACACGGGTTTGGAGATAATGACATTCTTCAAAGAGGTGTAAGCTTTCTCCTGCGTTTCGTCCCACTGAACTATATTGGGCTGACCCTTTCTAAGTAAATCAGACAATGGTGATGCAATCGCTGAAAAGTTAGGAATAAATTCATGGTAATATCCCACTAATCCTAAGAATGCTTTCACTTCCTTCTTAGTGGTGGATCTGGGTGCGTCTCGTACCTTACATACATTCTCTTCTAACAGGCCAATCATACCTTCTCCCACTAAGTGTCCAACAAAGTCTACTTCAGACGTTCCAATCAGACACTTCGATGGTCTTGCAGTTAATCCAGCTTGGTCCATCCTCTGCAGTAAGTCCTTGAGAGTCTTCACATGCTCGTCGAATGTCTCTGTATGAATCAGCAGGTCGTCCACATATGCTGTCACATTGTTCATTCCACGGATCAATGGCTTTACGATCCTGTTCAGCGTGGCTCCTGAGTTCATCATCCCAAAAGGCATCCGAATGAATTCATAGTGTTCGCCCATGGTGACGAACGCCGTCTTGGGAATGTCTTGCTCTCGAACTTTCACTTGCCAGTATCCCTTGCTCAGGTCAATCCGAGAGAATAATTTTCCTCTCGAGAGACTCTGAAACACTTCTAATGGCGCTGCTGTCGGATGAGGGTCGAATACTGTGATCTTGTTTAACCTCCTGTAGTCGATGCAGACTCGGTTGGATCCGTCCTTCTTCTTGACGACAACAATAGGTGAAGCATAAGCTGATGAGCTCCTTCGAATGATGCCCAGCCGTTCCATGGTGCTAAGCTCCTCCTTCAATGAGTCGCGCATAGCGTAGGGCACCGGGTATGGTCGTTGACGAACTGGTACTTCTGTCGTCAGGTCGATGCGATGTTCACCCAACTGGCAGCATCCAGGAAGATTAGTGAAGACGTGCTGGTAATTCTTCACCACATTGCAGAGTTCTTGACGTTGTTCCGATGTCAGTTGCGTTCCATGCTGGACATCTCTGTAGCTTTCATTCTGGTCCCAGCTTCCTAGGTCGGCAAGGTCCTCCGTCGTTCCACCGTTGTCGCCTTCCAGGTCGCAGTCCTCGATGATTGTCATGCCAGCTGACTCCACGGGTTGACTCTTGTCCATCATGTCGTCCTCTGCCAGTACAGTCTCAGCACTATCACCGCCGCCGTCCTTTATGGCGTTGACATGTTCAGGCGTGGTATCTCTCCTACTGTTGTCCATCCCACACATCTCGGTCACAATAGGTCTCGGTTCCATTGCCACTGCTGCTGCTTTTGACGTCCTTGGAATGTATCTCTTGAGGAGGTTGGCGTGCAAGGTCTTTTCTTTTGCACCCATCTTGACTCTATAGTCGTTAACACCGACAACTGAGACTACCTTATATGGTCCCTTCCATTGGACTAGGAGCTTGTTAGTGTTCGTCGGCAGTAGCACCAACACTTCATCTCCGGGGCGGAACTTCCTCTCTCGCGCCTTCCGGTCGTAGTAGGTCTTCTGTCTACCTTGAGCCTTGGAGAGTTCTTCCGTCGCTAACTTCCATGTGTCCTCCAGCCTCTCACGTAGTTCCATGACGTACTGGTAACTGGTCTTCGTTTCCGGCTCCTTTACGTCCTTGGTCCATAGTTGTCGTAAAATGTGCATTGGTCCTCTCACAGTTCTCCCATACAGCAACTCGAATGGGGCAAACTTGGTCGACTCTTGAGGAACTTCACGATATGCGAAGAGCAGCGGGTTGATGTATCTGTGCCACTGCTTGGGTTGCTCTGCGCACAGTCGTCTCAATGTTTTCTTCAGCGTGCCGTTGAATCGCTCCACCAACCCGTTGCACATAGGGTGGTAGACTGTAGTGGTCGACTGTCGAATTCCCAGTAGTCTATTCGTTTCCTTCATGACATCTGACATAAACTGGGTCCCTTGGTCCGACAAGATCTCTTCGGGCACACCCAAACGGCTGTAGATGTTCACTAAGGCTTCTGCTACCGTTTCTGCGTCGATCTTCTTCAAGGGTGTGGCTTCGGGGTAACGAGTAGCGTAGTCTATATACACCAGGATATACCGATGTCCACCTTCACTTGGGGGGTCGATAGGTCCTACTAAGTCCACGGCCACTCGCCTAAATGGTACGTCCACTACTGGCATACTCTGCAGGTGCACCTTTGGGGTCGCTCCTTTGTTCACCGTCCTCTGGCATATGTCGCATGAGCGGCAGTATCTCGCGACGTCACCTTCAATTCCAGGCCAATAAAAATTGCTCATAACTCTGTCTTTGGTTTTCTTCACGCCGAGGTGTCCTCCGACGATCGAGTCGTGGGCTACACTCAGTACATACTCTCTCAGTTTCTCGGGTAGTACCACTTGCCTTATAACCGTCGCCTGTCTCAGGTCCTTGTAGATCCGGTACAGTACTCCTCCATGTTTCTCAAAATGAACAGATTTATTGCCTCTATTAGTTAGGATCTTCTTCTGCTCTAACTTCCTAATGACTTCGTCTTCTTCTTGGAGTCGGATAAGTTCCTCTCTATCCACTCCCGCGTGCCGTTCTGCCCTCGGCACCTTCAGCGACGTAGACCGGTCCTTCCTCTTCTCCTGGGCCCTCGTGGTCACCGCTCCTACCATCACCTCAGTATCAGGGTCGTACGGATCCTTCGCTCCGTCCACGTTCCCGACTACTAGGTCGCAGATGGTCTCCGGGAGACACAGCGCCGTCACTTTGCCCGTCAGGTAAGGCGTCTTCACGTCGATAACGGCTTCCTCCGCCGCTAGCAAGGAGTTATCGATCCTCGCGATAAGTTTCTTCCCACCGGTGAGCTGTCCGTCGTCCACCAGTGCTCGCCGCACCACTACACCTTCACAGCCGGTATCTCTTAGGACATCTACCGCTCGATTTCCAATCAAGCCCTTCATCACTGGTAACTTCAGTTTCTCCACGGTCCTTCCGTCACTGCATCCTCCGCACGTAACAGGCACCGCTAACTGTAGTTTCCCGTCCTTCATTACCGCTTGAACGTTGATGCTGGTGTCAGCCGTCGTCACATCTTGTCTTGACGACTCGTCCGCCGCTATAACTACGGCCGCCGCCGCCTTGTTCGGCTTGCCTCGTCCCATATCCTTCTGGGCTGGACACATCCTCCGAACGTGGCCTGGCTTTCCACAAAGGTAACATTTCAACTCACCTTTGTCGTTTAACTTTGCACGACACTCCGTCGCCTTGTGTCCCGGCCTCTGGCACCTATGGCAGACCTGTGAGCTTCTGTCTCCGTTGGGCCTCTGTCGCACTGGCCGGCTCTGCAGTCTGGCGCTCCCGCTGAGCGTCCGGTTCCTCGCTACCAGGTACGCCTCCGCTGAATCTGCGATGTCCTGTAGCGTCTTTGGTTTCCTCTCCCTCACATGGGTTGCAAGGTCTGGTGGGCAGGCATCCATGAATTGCTCTCTGACGAACAGATCTCTCACTCCTTCGTAGGTCTCCTCCGTCTTCGACAGCTTTATCCACCTCTCTAAATAGGTCTTGATCCTGGTCAAAAACATTCCAACATCTTCTCCATCTTCAGGCTTACCTTGTCTGAACATGAGTCTGTATCCGTCCTCTGACAGGTTGTACCTCTTCTGCAACGCTTCCTTGACCTTGTCGTAGTCCTTGGCTTCGTCGATCGGTAGTCTGCAGAAGCACTCCAAAGCTCTCCCGGTCAGCAGGGCAGACAGTGATGTCGTCCAGGTGGATCTGGGCCATTCAGCTGTCTCAGCAAACCTCTCAAACCGCAGCAACCAGCTATCCAGATCGTCTTTCTTGTCCTGAAATGCAGGTAGCTTGGGTCTCTTAGAACTGGCGTGGTCGTCGGTCCTCTGCGCTGAGTCGTTGCCTCCACGTTGCTGGCGGATCTTCTCCATCTCCAACTCGTGGTTCATCCTTTCCCTTTCCAGCTGAGCCTGTCGTTCAGCCTCCTTCTCCTGTCGTTGAGCCTCCAGCTGTCTTTCTCTTTCTAGGCCTTCACGGAGGTAGTCCCGTCTCTCCTGCCCAGTGAGCTCCATAGCGTCCGCTTCCTGGCTAAGCCTTCCAATAACCTCCGACATGTTGTAGATAGCTTGTCGATGATATTCTACAATAAACTATGTAAATGAATCTAGTAATTTTGATCTGGTCCGCTCGAATATGGTCGGATCCCGGACGAGCCCCCAATATGTAACAGCTGAGGTTGTTCTAGCACGTTATAGTAGGGGGGAGTTAGTTGATCTAACTACAACCCTTTAGAAAACGAAACTATTACAGCTGTAAAATAAATAAACACGAGATCCGACGATAGATTAAATAATACTAAAGTTTAATAACTGTATAGTGAACAATAAATTACTAGGAAGACGCCAGCGAAACTAAATATCTACGCCACACAAAAGGAAACTCACTTACTCACCCCACCAACCACTCACACAGGTCTATATATATAAACATTCCTACAGAAAGTTCCCGAAATAAACGTTACCTTTGCCCTCGCACAAACTAACCAATCACGCATCAATACGTCATCAGGTTACATCACTCAAGGCCAAATCTGGCGTAAACATCCTTATCCACAGTGTTATCGAATGTTCGGGAACATACTAATATTTACTGAACGAGTCAAAACACCTGACAACAAGCGAGCGAGGAAAAAAACTACTCACTAGAAAGAAGGTCAGGTCACGGAGTACAACAATAAAATGAAAGAAGAAATGACCACATGCTCAGCCACCAGCACAACAACAAAACCGGGGGAGGGCAAGGGGTAGCCCGCAGATGCTACATCTGTTAAGTAAGTGATATAGCAGTCCTTGATATATACATAAATTATGGAACCAGCAATAGGCTGATCCACTGATTTATATCAGTTACTTGTAGTCATAGATTTATTTGAGGAATCATAATCAAATGAACAGACATGGTTAAAAGCCTGTATTTCCTGAGGTTTCGCATTTCCTTCAACAACAGTAATGTTATCCCCTATGTTCACTGAGATATCATTGTAAACAGGACAGTTTGTGAACGACCTTTGCAAAAATGTTGATTTTGTTGGATCATTTTGTCTTATATGATGAGATTGACAAACATTTACAGGATAACCCTTTTGTAGACATGCGCTGCAGAGTAATTTTCATTAGAAATTATTAATGGCATCAGGACATAAAACTCTCGATGGTGAGCAAAGGATTAATCTATGGGGATCTTTTGAAAGTTATGTTTTACATCCAGTTGATTCAATGATTCCTCACTTGTTATTTTGATGCTGTCAGTGTGAGGTTAATATGGTTGCTGGAACAACTCCCTGGGAAGTTCCATCTAAAAGAGTAATCAAACCATGGTTTCACATAGAAGGTACAAGTTCTAAACTTCAAAATCAATAAGCTTTCATCTTTGTCTCTGAATATTACCAAACAGACTGTCATTTTTCCTCGGAACTCTACATGGATATTGTCTGAGAGTTGGAGACAAAACAACGCCACTGATTCAATGGACCTTTGGAACTAATGGAATCACAATGACTGGCTCTCGGCATAATATAGCAATAGAAGTGCTGTTTTCAATAAAATAACTCAGACTCCATCACCATAAATACATATATTTCCAAAACTTCAAATAGCAATGAAATATCACTGACCTTATTATGAAACCACACATGCAAAGGACCTAATTTTACAAGAGAGGCAAAAACTGTTTTATCTGAAGAAATGTTTTCTTCATCCTAAATACATATTTTGTTATATAACTGAACATTTGAAATATTGTGCTCTCTCTTAATCAACAGCAACCTCCTTGAAAGACTTTACAGAATATTTGCCAGAGAGAGTTAAAACCTGTACTTATGCGAATACACCAATGCCGTTTCATGACAGGGTCACTGATTAGACTCTTTTAACTCAATGACTCCCCTAAGCCGGATTCTCCGGCTCAAGCCGCTACCGAAGTCGGACCCTAAGCCAGATTTCCTGGCTTGGAATTAAAAACTTAATTTATGAAGCTACCAATTGTTGCAACAAGGTATGCTTTTGCACATGCGCGAGGTTGGCTTCCCTGTTCCTTCCACGAAGCGTAAACGGTGAATGGGGTGTTGAAATCCATGTTTTTTTTATTGTTTTTTGTTTCAAATTTCTGTTGTGACATCGTGAAATGTATTGCCATATCAGTGATATGATTTTGATCTTAACTCAAAAAGTTTGGGAGAATCTTTATGAAATTTGGGCGGTGAATCATATTTGGATTACTGTTATTTTAAACGTTGAATGAAAAGGGATACGTAGAAGCAGCGTGAGCATGGGGTAAGTTGAAAAATTTAGGTGTGACAATCTGTTCTTAAATTTTTCATTTCACTTTTCTGTCCTGTTTTTTTTGTATCAAAAGTGTAAATACCATCATAAAAGCCACATGCCAAAAGCAATGGAAAAATAACCATAAAAAATTCCAGGGTGAAGACCCAATAAGACAACTGAACAGAGCAGAACAGGTTATGATATTCAGGCTTCACACAGGACACAACCTGCTAAAGGACCATATGCATCGCATCTTTAGAATTGGCAACAGCAGTGTATGCGAGTGCGGTTTAGAAGCAGAAAATGCAGAACACATCCTGCAGAGTTGTCCAAAATACAACTTGCAAAGGGCAGCCCTGGGCCGGGTCTGTCAGGGAGAAGCTGTATGGTAACCTGGAACAATTGAAGAGGACAGCTGCTTTTTTGCATAGGATTGGAGTAAAGATTTGACATCCGCCATGATGGGGAATGCAGAAGAAGAAGAAGAAGTATCATAAGTGTGCTGCTAAATCACCCTGTCAATCCTTTTATTCTATTCTGCATTCAATTCCCAACAAATTGATATGTATAATTATTGTGTAGTCTATATGTATATATATAAGGTCATGTTCATGATGTAATACTAGACCATTTGTCTTCAGTATTATGGTTATTCCATTATACAACAAACTCAGAGTCAAGTTAACTCATTGACTCCCCCACGGAATTTTACGGTAGGACCCAAGGTAAATTTGCGACAAACGAAATTCTGCATATGACTTTCTAAACCATACACAAGTTTGTTGTTGATAGAGCTAGACTACACAATAATTATACATATCAATTTGTTGAGAATTGAATGCAGAATAGAATAAAAGGATTGACAGAGTATAAAATTCATATCACATGCTTTGCACGTGCATCCATATGCAGGAACCTTCAACTGAATCATATCACTCTGGTTTTTCAGTGACTGTAGTATTCCATTTCTAGTGGCCACAGTGGCCATAACTGATAAAAAAAGAAGAATGAAACAATTCACATTTAGACCTGTTAGAATCCACTTTCTTTTTCTTCATCTACTCCCTTTCCTTGAGCAATCTCTCCAACAAAGACGTCACTTCTGACAGTCGTATGGAATTCTGTGTTGCCTGATGCTGTAAATCTGTCAGCTGTGTCTTGACATTCTCAACCTCTGCCGTGCCAAGTGCCCTAAATTGACAGAAACAGTTTTTTAAGAATTATATCATTTTTGCACAGATTAACATGTTAAATGCTGACAATGTATTGTCATGAATAATCTTGCAAACATCTTCTATACATTCATTCGATAAATAAAAGACAGAGATTTTTCTTAATATTTGATGAGTTAGCTTTAATCTTTCCTGCTTACATTTTGAAATTATCGCAGTATTAAAATGTAACAACGACAAGGTCTAAGAAAAGGTCATCATGGCAGTCCAGCTTTTGTCTTTAAAAGGTTAAAAAAACAAAAAACATTTATCTGTGGCTAAAAGCTTCTCAAAGTGACCAGTGCCACTGCACTCTGCACTGTACTAGCATACTAACAAAGTTAACATGAGAGTAAGTCATTCTGTAAAGATCAGAACACAGCAGTTATCTATTTTGAAATCTTTAACAGTAAAAAAAAAAAAGTCTCCTGTGACAAATTCAGAACAATCACAAAGGAAAATAATATAAAATGAACAAGATGATTTGATGAAGACAATATGCCAATCCTCAATCCACATCTTCGGTCTGGGTACTGCAAGTAAAATTACCCATGACAAAATGAAGATAACATACAAATTACTAACGTGAATTCAAGTAAAGATCCATTTACCCAATCATTAAGTAATCATAGCCGAAAAAGTCCACCAAAGTAAAAATCTAAAAAAAAAAAGATAAAATAAGAAGATATGTATTACCCAGCGCCTCCGGAACCAATTTTTTTCTGCTCAGTAGTTGGTGAATCAGCCATGGCTGAATCCTGATTTGCGTCAGCTGATATCGGAGCAGTGTCACATACCATGTCGTCAGCCATCTTTCCTCTTTGCGTCTCCTGTTGTTTGACAGCTTCTTTAATCTTCTGTAGGTCATCCATCACCATCTCCAGTCTTTAGGAGTACAGAATGGAATGAAGGTTAAAAAAACAACAACAACATGAATGAAAACACACTTTGCATCCTGAAATAATTATGAACTTTTTAAGTTGTTACGTAATATCCAATTCAAAGTGTTAATTCATCCAAGTTCATTGTGATTTCGGGGGCGGGGGGATTCAGAAGGTGAATAATCTCATAAAATGCTGAAACATTGCAGCTGAAAAGGAGCCCTGGGAAAGCAGGGCTGTAACTTTCCTTCACGAGACATTGAAAAATTAAATGTAAGGAAAACTGGTGACCTAATCTACAGCATTGGATTGGAAACAAAGTTCTGTGCTCTACAATTACTCACTTTCCTAATACAGAAAATGCACATCAGTTTCATTAAAAATACATTTGGTATGGTGCAGATGAATGTCCACTCAAATGAACTTAAGTTCAGGCTCTGCATATAATTATATGATGGTGGTCTGGATCGTGCAATCTTATTATCTTAGGTTTAAACGGCTGCGTATAGCTTGCCAGTGCTACAGCTGGTCTTCAAATTTCTTACCTATCCGCTGTTGAAGCAACTCTCACATCCAACTGTTCTCTCTCGCGTAATGAAGAATGAGCGAGATACACCTCCGTTGCGGCCTTTTCAAAAAGTGACAGTCTCAAGTTGTCCTCCTCTGACAAATTCAGCGCTTTACAGCAACAGACAAATATATATTTACTCAGTTCCATGAACAGTAACAGGTGAATATTTAACAAAAAGATGTAGGACAAAACTCAAAATCTTCAACTGGGAAAAGAAACAGACCTGACAAACTTCTTTAACTCATTCGCAACAGTAAGCCGAATATTCGGCTTGCAGATTTTTGCTTCACTGCGGAAAGCTGAATATCTGGCTCAAGTGGACACCAATTTTCCAACACTAATATCTAAGCCCAGTTCTCAAAATACTGAATCCCATCCAGGTTCACTGATTTTCCTTTTACTTTAATGTCTAAACATCTTTGAACTAGGTCTAAATTTCAAACTGGATAGAGTTGAGAGTTTCTGTCCACACCCACAAAAATTAAAGTAGGGAATGAGTTAAAAATATTTTTATATTCTGTTCATATTTTGTGTATCATAATTTCTGATTCTGGAAAAACTGTGCGCTGCTCTGTCACATGATGCAAAATTAAGTTTTCTCTACATATTAAATTACTTGATAAAACATTGGCACTTTCACTTTGAGAAAAATATTGTTGTATGATCCATGCAAAGGCAAAATTTTCAATGAAAAAATAATTTTGTGACCTGCTCTAGAAGAGAAGACAAAAAGTGTGCATTAAAATTAGTTCAATAAAAACGAATCATATTATTACAATAGTAACAATATG
This sequence comes from Onchidella celtica, assembly GCA_963931925.1. Classification (NCBI taxonomy): domain Eukaryota; kingdom Metazoa; phylum Mollusca; class Gastropoda; order Systellommatophora; family Onchidiidae; genus Onchidella; species Onchidella celtica. Next base: position 67,905,825 of record OZ007568.1, read on the forward strand.
AATAAAATACACAAAATTTTTGCCAGGCAAAATCTGTACAGTGCAAAAAAAAAAAAAAAGGGAAAAGCTTTTTTTCCTTTACACAAAAGACCTCAGGCCTATAAAGCCACATTTTAAAATGTTATTTTTCACAATCTCAAAAATGGACTTTCCACATATATTATGGAGGATAATGTAAAACATTACCTCAGTTACAAAAAAATACAGATGTTCATTAGTGATAATTATCAATCTTTTCATATCATCTTTCACTATGCCTGAGTGCCCCACTTTACAACCTATCAATATACTGCGCACCACAGTTGAGCAACTCTTGTAATGTAATAATTACCTTCTATAGTGCTCAAATCCACAAAAAATTATGTGTTTTGAGGTGCAACACTAAAATTAGAACTGCAATTATCTTTAAGATCTACTCATCTTGCTCCCGCTCCCACACATTAACAAACCTTAATCTACTCTCATTGTCGAACCTCTGAGACAAAAAGGGATATCATTCAGTTTCGAAGAAGACAGTCTTAAACAATTCAGTTTTGAGTCTATCTTTAAATGTGATAATGTTCTCCTGATGTCAACACTAATGCTATTCCACAATTTAGACCCACCAATAGAAAAAATCTTTTCACTAAGTGATAATCTGACTGTGGGTGTCTCAAGAAGTTTCACATCCCCTGATCTTAAAGTGTGTGGTGGTTGATAAGATTCCACTAGCTCGGAAAGATATTCTATGGTTATCCCGATCAAACATTTAAAAATAAAGCACAAAATCTTGAAGTCTATTCCTTCCTTATTGCGTAGCCAAACCTTCCCCTAACATTTCACATCATGACACTCAAACCCTGAGTTTGCAAAGTTTCACACTACACACTGTACAATATATTTTTGTGTACAAAATATTGTATTCTGACATTACCTGCCATAGTTTATGCTAACAAGGGGATTTTTTGCTTTATTTTTAAACGTTTAAATGGGCTAGCCCCAGAATATCTCTTTCAGCTAGTGGAATCACACCAACGAAAACACACATTAAGATCGGTAGATGAGAAGCTTCTTCAGACATCCTTAGTCAGACTGTCCCTTGGTGAAAAGGCTGGAACAACATCAGTGTTGACACCAAGAAAAGTTCAAACATCGTCTCATTTAAAAATAGGGTCAAAACTGAATTGTTTAGAACTGTTTTCATTGAAACTGAATGATGTCCCTTTTTGGTCTCAGAGGTTTGAGTATGAGAATACTGAGTAGATCAAGTGTTTGTTAATGTGTGTGAGTGGAAGCATGATAAATTGATCTTATGTTAATCCTGTTTTTAATTTTAGTTCAGCACCTTAGAGCATATCTTTTTTTTTTTTTTTTTTGGTGGACTTGAGTGCTATACAAGATAATTATTACATTACATGTACATTACATTTTTTGTGGATTTTCAAATTAACCCAAAAATTTGTGTGTACAGGGACTAATTACTATAAAATAGGAGTGTTCAGAGAGAAAATGAAAAATGTGAGCCATGTGATGTGAAAAAGTTTTTATGATCAAAATCTGTTACCATAATGCTTACCAAAAACATTATGCCTTTTGGACATCTTGTTTGATGATTTGGCGATGCAGTAACGGACTAACCGCCATACATGGTTGATGATAATTGCCGGTGGAACCCATGATGGCCGGTCCAAGTATTCATACACCAAGGAGATGCGATAAAATTTCCAGACTTTTGTGGACACGTCTTGCACAGTTTGAAATGTGTAACTGAAAATTTGCCATATATTTCAGACTTAGAATTCACACATGATGTATATCCAAGCAAAAACATTAGAAAAACAAAGAATGTTCCAGTCAGCATAGAACACCCTTGAAACATCCCGTTTCTAACTCAGCTTGTAAAATTCCTTGAAACTGGGCCTTCAGATTTGCTAATTACATCTGTTCACACACTGAGAGAAGAATAATAACAAATACCACACAGTCAAGAAAAGAGATTAACATAAAAAGTGGGATTAAGGTCCATTAATTCTTTAAGGCCCAACCAATACACAGTGCGTCTCCATCACAGTGCCTCATAACACCCTAACAAACACAGTGTGTACCCATTAAACAGACTCAGTACCAACGCCAATCTAGTTTTTTTTAATCTTTATACGTACAAAAGGTATGGTATTATAGGGTTAAGTAAATATGGTGTTTTATAGGTAGAAATAAACCAGTACCTCTTCAACTTTCATAGAAATTGAAAATTAATGTGGGTAAATGTGTAGAAATATGTACCCTTAAAGAGCGAATTTGTCAAAGAATAAACTAAAGGTCTACTCGCGCACTTACCTGAACATAGCAATGAGCAAGTTGACAAGTAGAATGTTGGTGAGAATCATATACACAGCCAGCATCAGTAAGACAAACGCATTTTCCTCTGGGCATCTCTTCATGGGATCCTCTCTCCAAATGGTCTCATTTCTGGTACAGTCATTTACCTCATCCCCTGGACATGGGTGAAAATTTACTAGCAGATCTATCAACAAGCAAAAATAACTTTCCACTACCTGATAAATCCAGTGCAAATGTTGCTTTATGAAAAGTGATATTTCACACCATACTTCACAATGGCCTTAACGTGAATATTTAATATCAAAACAGAAAGGACTGAAACTTTCTAGATCACCAATGAACCTCCACTCACAATTCATGATTATCAAATCTTCTACTGGTGCAAAGACTACACTTTTTTTTTGTTTGTCTCACTGACCCCAAAGTAGTTAAATATATGACCTCAAAGCATTGCAGTATGTTACTGCAAGAATACACTTAGCTCTTCATTAAATGTGGTCGAGATAGGTTAAGCATCACATTGCATATGTATACTGTTTTGGTGAATGGTTGAGTAGGAAAATGTTTATAACGTGTGAAGTTTATTACGGTTGTCCTTCAAAACATGCTATTTTTAAAAGTGTATATGACATTTGGCAACTTTTAACTGACCGTTTGGTGAGCTGTAAAAAGTAAAGAACTTTAAAATTCATAGCCGCACGCCCAAGTTGTCCCATATTGGTAAATGTAGGCTACATAAAATTGGGGCAATTTTTGACACAATTCCAATAAAATAATGTATTCCCTTAAAATTTTGTTTTCTGCTAATAACTTCAGTGTAGTTAAGCACAAGCAATTGACTAAAATTGTTTGCCAAATTATCTCTTGATAATAATTCTATAGCAGCCCCAGTAACTAATGAACAGTTTCTGCTTGCGCTGTCAATATTTGATATTCCTTATCTTCCAATCTTTTCATTAACTCACCTCCCAAATCTTCAAGAAACAGCTCTCCGTAGATTTGGAAATAAGGAAAGTACAAAACATTGTAAAGAATGGACCAACTGATTGGCGAATTAGGAAACATGTTGGCATGGTAGGAAACACCAAAACTCAGGACAAACACCAGCAGAATCAAGAAGAAGAACATTAAGTCTGTCAGCTGAAATTAAATGCAATAAAAAAAAACTGATGTATTCTCAAGTCCATTGGCTGAAATTGAACATTGGGAAGATCCATTCATTCTTTTGCACGGATTCCTCCAGATAAAAAAAAAAATGTAATACATTTCAGAAATTAAATAATACAAGCCAACTAGCAATAGACTATTTTATATTTAAAACTCACATTATATGCTCAACATTTCAGAGTTCTCTTTACATAGGGCACCAGTAACTTTTTTATTTTTTTTTGCCTCTACAGGGTAGGGTTCAAAGGTATATATCACCATCCAATCTCAAATTCACTATTCTGGGCAAAAATGCTTGCTGGTACTGGAAATTATGTCAAATAAAGCTACCAAACTTGAGATCTGTGAAAAATATGTAATAATGATGTAATAATTATTATTTGTTAAGTCATAAACGACACTGGACATGAATTTGGGGATTTTTTTTAAAAAGGCCGATATCAAATTAAATTACTATACTATTGACTTTCAATATAAATTTATTTAAATTTCTCCTAATTGTGGTAAATTTTAAAATTCTCTCCCAAAAATCACCATAAAATTCAATTCTGACATTCTGTAGACTGCAAAGATTTGTAAGTTATGTGCATTGGAAGGCCTGTTTTCCTTTCACAGCTAATGAGCTCCTAAACTCTCATTCTTTAGTAAATCCTTCCACAATTCACAATTAGGTCAGTAGAATGTCTTACCATTCTCCGGATCATGATGACTTTAGGTCCCATGTTCTTTTCTGCGAAAAAGAACTGCATGAAGCGCAGGTAGGACATTGTCAGAGTGACAGAATACATAACCCGCACCCAAACAAACTGTGATTCTGTGAGCTGGTATCTCAGGATGATGGAAATAACTACAAACAGAGACATGATGAAGTCAAACTGATTCCAGAAATTGCTCCACCAGTTTCGGATTTTGTAGCGGATCGATCGCTGATTTTTTATCATCACCTGCCAAAAGCCAGTAGACAAAGCTAAATTTTTCAAGTAAAATGTAAACAAACAAAAAATAATAAAAACACTGCATGAGACTCAAATAGAAATAAAGAACATGCTGTAGTATAAAAGTGCATCACATTCCACACAGGGTGACCTTAATTCTCATTTGTTCCACCCCCAATTTTGGCACAACTGATAGATTCAATGTTAAAAGTTTGCAGCTTTAATATTATGCCTATTGTTAGAGAACCACAGTATTTTACACAGAAAGGTATAGATGAGCAGTGAACACAAATCACTATTTTCCCTTTTTTTTTTTTCTGTACACTTCTTTAATCCCATTTGGGAAATTTGCCTTTGTGTCATTGTAGCCCAGTTACAGCTGGAGCACGTTGTTGCCATAGTGCAGCTCCAATCGGCGGGGGGGGGGGGGGGGGGGGGGGGAAGGGGGTGGGAGAGGGGGGAGTGGCAGGGATGAATTTGATTTAACTTTTCCCGGCAGCCTGTTCAGCCTGCTCTCTCCAACTTCCAACTGCCAAGGTATCTTTAACATGCGAAAGCGCACACGGGCCCTCCGAATTTTTCGTCCTTATCTGAGAAGACTGGATGCTCAATCCCACCTCCCATAGGATCAGGGACAGGAAAATATGGTAAAAATCCCAAAATTCCAACAATGCTGCACCGACCAAGATTTGAACCCGGTGTAACAGGCCAAAATATACCTCCCGCCCAGAATATACCCGGGGTTAAACTAGGCCACTTTATACCCCAGGGTTACTTTGGGCTAGGCCAGACTATACCCCCCCAGTCCAGATTATACCCCCTACTTTTTTTTTTTTAAACAAGTCAAGACCACAGTTTATTTCAGCCTGTTCTTCATCACTGTCATCAGATATCATATTAATACAAACATGAACACATTCTTGACACCAACAAGTCATAATGCAATTTAGAGAAAATAATAATAACAGTTTATTTCAGCCTTAGTTTACTTTGGTGTACATACATACATTCTCGACTCCTGTAAATCATGGTACATTTTAGAAGGAACAAACATGCATTAAAATGCATTGATTTACAAAAGAGTTGAGTATCCATTCAAACTGACATGATTAGACTTCAGCATTAATTTCACTCGTGTGTGTTGATGATATTATTATTATTATGATTATTATTTTGATAGTTGGTTGGCCATGAGTAAAACATGCATTGTATTTTTTGTTACAATGATGTAGAGAGAAAAGGCCAGAAAAGAACACACAGAAAAAAAAAAAAAACATAATGATAATCCAACTGACAGATAGTGCAATTCCATCATCTAGCAGACATAAAACTAAATAGGCACTAAATATTTGCGACTGATGAACTCCACCTGTCCAGATCCACCAGTAACCAGTAATAATGATAACAATAAGAACACGAAATCATGTTATTTACTCTTGAAAATATAGAGAAATATCAATATCAGAATCATCATCATCATCTTGGAAATTGCAAAGATATGAGAGGGAGTGTAAAAATGGCAGCGTATGCCTACAAATCATTCTAGAATTTATAAGCAGTAATGTATGTGTATCAACTATATATAAAAAACATGTTAAATCTTTTCAAATATTCAAGTAAAACTGGACAGAAAGCTTTAGTGAAATAGCCTTGACAGTTGTGTAGGCTGACAGAGTAAGTCCACTGAGACAAAAGTAGTGCATTGTAAAAGGTAATTAGATCTATAGCATGTTGAGACAAAATTCAATGGATCATGTTACATTAACAGTATTTCTCGTTAGTGAGTATCATTCTTTGATAGGTTATTTGTAGAAAGATATACATTTCATGTACATTATGGTTTAAGACACTGGATTAGTTTGCAAGGCTTTTGAAAGATTGAACCGTATTATAGATCTAGTGAATAAGGGTATGTCACTCGCGAGTGAAATAATAATAATAATAAAAAAAAGACCTTGTCCGTCTTTACCTTCCTAAGCTTAACACGTCCCTTGCCAAGGGATTTAACAACTGTTTATTTGTACACAAAAAAATATTTTAAATGACTTCATTTTTATGAGTCCGTTAATTATTTCATCCATTGGGACTAAGTGTATGCCAGTGCCAAACAAACAGTACCGTGCAAATTTTATTCAATGGCAACCAACTACAAAAACAACTACAACATGCCAACGAACGTGAGTGAAACTAATCCAGTGCCTTAAACCATGAGCTACATAAAATGTAGCCTATACACTTCTACAAATACGCTATCAAAGAATTTACTAACAAGACATGTTCATGCAACATGATCCATCGAATTTTTGCCATAACATACTGTAATTACTTTCTGCAATGCACTATTGTCTCAGTGGATTTAATCTGTCATTTTACATAACTACCAAAGCTACTTCGCTAAAGCTTTCAGTCCAGTTCTACTTAAATAGTTGAAAAGATTTAACACATTTTTTTTTACATGTACTTGATACATACACACATATATTATTGCTGCTTATAGATTCTAGAATGATGTGTAGGTCATTTTTATATTCCCTCTTATCTTTGTATTATTCCAAGATGATGGTGATTCTGATATTGATTATATTCTCTTTATTTTCAAGAGTAAATAAGATGATTTGGTGTTCTTATTGTTATTATTGTATATTACTGGTTAGCATTCTGTAACGTTTCAAGTGGATCTGGACAGGTTAAATTCATTATGTGAAACAATTTTAGTATGTATTTAGTTTTGTGTAAAGTATTTAATGTCTGCTGGATGATGGAATTGCACCATCTGCCAGTTCAGTAGTTAAAATGTTGTTGTTGTTTTTTTCTCTATGTATTCTTTCCTGGCCTTTCTCTCTGCATCAGTATAACTTTGTATGTAGATCTAATCGTTCCAACATATCAAGCACATTTCTGATTTTCAAAAATTAAAATAAGATTCAGATAACTTTACACTTATGAGTCTTATAATTAGTTCATACCTTGCCACTAAGTATATGTTAGTGGTGCCAAACAAAAAAATTACAATACATGTTTAACTCATGGACAACTAATTATAAAAAAACCAAAACAATAATAATACCAACGGACACAAGTAAAATTAGTGTTAAAGTTTAATCACACATGTATCAGTTTCAATGGATTTTCAATCCTTTTGTATATCAATGCTTTTTAAGCATGTTTATTTCCTTTTAAATGTATCATAATTTACAAGAGTCAAAAATGTATGCTTCAATATGATATCTGCTGACAGTGATAATGGACAATTCAAATTAAAGTTGAAATAAACTGCCGTCTTGACTTGTTTTTAAAAAAAAGTAGGGGGTATAATCTGGACTGGGGGGGTATAGTCAGGCCTAGCCCAAAGTAAACCCCGGGGTATAAACTGGCCTAGCCCAGCCAGAATATACCCCGGGGGATATTCTGGGCTAGGCCAATTTAACCCAGGGTATAGTCTGGCGGGGGTATAATCTGGCCTGCTACACCGGTACTTTCAGCATGAGAGGCGAACAGCTTGCTTCTAGACCACTATTCAGCTTTGTATGGAGACTACTGTCCCCTGCCAACAGCAATTGATAAGGGTTTACAATAAATCAGAACAATCAAACAGTTTGATAAGCCCCACAACACATTTTAAACAAGTGTCAAAGTGTGCATTTGTTCAGAGAGTATAAATGCATTGAGAGGTTTCACTTCCGCCAAATCGCAAAACTAGTTCACTGCGGTAAACAAGATATTGAAGAATTTAAAGAGATGGCCTTCATTAAAGATAGTGTGCATATCTGCTTAGTGTGGTTTGTTCATATTTTTGGGCTGATTGAAACTATTTAGAGCCGTTTGTAAGCTCTTAAGCCCCATGGAAATGCACAAACCAGTATTGTTTACCACATCGACCTACTTTCCGCTCCATGCTAACAATGGTTTCGCGGAGCCTCCCATGTCTCGCAGAGTAAATTGACCAATAGTGAAACCTCTCTATACATCTATACTCTCTGTACCTCTTCTACACACTGCAAAATCTCCAGTTTTTCAGAAAATGGAGATAGAACAAAAAAGAACTAAAGTTGCGACATATCTGAATGGCTCTGAAAAGTTTTGATAAGTGTGCCACAATGCATTTTAAACAAGTGTCGAGTGCGCATTTGTTATACCTCCTCCACATACTGAAAAATCTCCAGTTTTCAGAAAATGGAGATAGAACAAACAAGAACTAAAGTTGCGACATATCTGAATGGCTCTGAAAAAAGGTGGCCAACTTGCAAAAGAGTGAAACACCATGAAATTCATTTACAAAGTTTTCAACATACTTCACTGAACCTGAGTTGCGTACGGTAAGGTTTTAGTTAGATTCTACCTACACTTCAACATAAGATCGATGTGTCATTTTAAAGTATACTAACTCTCTGAGAACAAGAATACAAATGGGTACATTAGTGGTATATGCTAAGACACTTTGTGCACATGAGTCTCTTCATAATTTCCAAAACACAATAACAGCTCTTCTTAAACATTAAAATTCAAATGCTGGCTACAAGTTTCTAAGTTAGAAAAAAAAAAGCCAGAATTCATATCCAAATTGAAATCACAAACTAATTTAATCTCATATGGGCGGCAATATTAAGGAACTGAACATCTTGTCATTTGGCCCAAAAACAGTTAAAAACGCTAAGGATGCTCTTTTCATACTGCCTGGCTCACCTGTCTAACTTCCTCAAGCATCATAGTCAGAAACCAGATCCATACAATATACTCAACTGCAGAGGGAGAGTCAGATTCACCCACTGGCTTGACATTGGTCAGCAGGAAATAGCTGAACAGAGCCAGGAAGGTCAAGTAGGCAATCTGTGGTAATCAAAACAAAGAACTGAAGCTTATTTGCACAAAAAGAAAAAAAAAAGTGCTTCTGTACAACAGCTTCAAAGTGACACCAAATAGAGAAAATATTGAGTTGCATTCACTGGTGAGCTTTAATTTCTTTATACAGCTCCACTTGGATACTGTTCCTACCGAAGCACTTCCAAAACAAAACAAAAGAAATAATGCTGTACTGTTCACAACAAATTTGTCCATTTTCTATGACACTGAACAATGGGGATAAATCATAATCTATTTATTGCCTTGTCAGGACAAACTCATTTTCACTGAACACATAACACTATTTTAACAGTTCAACATTGCACGGTGAACCTGATCGTAAAATGCTTTTTGCTCATCCATAGTTCGTGAAGAGATTATCTGTTTGCCACCAAGCGATATTACACTGGATGACATAGGAAAAGACAGATATCCATTTTGATTAAGCAGTTACTAGAAATGTGGACAGATATGTTTTTGTGCAGGTCTTGATCTTAAAACTTGACCTGCCTACAGGATATTTTATGAGTGTTTGACATGAGCTGCTCAAATGTACCAAATCAACAATCTGAAATGAGAAATTTCTTTTCTCAGGCTGTTTGTTATCACTTTCTTTAAAATGTATGTTAAATATAATCCATGTCATGCGAGTTGTTTCATGATTTTCAAGCCACTACAGCACGGCAGTTAAAACAGGTAAATCATTACTGAATGTTTACATCCACCAAACTCCAAGTCTGAAATTTTTACACAAGACACAAAAAGGTGCAAAAAGATTGGATCACAAATGTTTCAAGTCCAGGAATGGGATTAAGTGATTGGACATGTAACACTTTAACTCTTTCAGGATGACGGTTCAAGTCTGGTTCAGAAAAACACTTACAGAAAAATAAGTATGGATAGTAAAGTAAATGTTATACAACAAATAAAATTGAATGTAGAATACAATATAAATCAGCGCTACGTCCAAAGGCATTTTTCACTGGAGGCGATAAATCGGGGATACATCCCGAAGGAGGTAAATGTCAAATATTGTTTAAAATATAACATGTCTGTGGTGGTTTAATATCTATTTAAAGGCTAAACAGTGTTTCTCCAAAATCTGAGTAAGGTGGACAGAAACATTCAGTTACAAAACGCATCATGTTAATCTTTTCACATCGCAAGAACATGGCTGTCGCATACCCCCTGTACATTCCTTTATTATGGTGGCGATTACCTGTACACCTGCTATTTTGGGATGCTTTTGAAAATTCATGTAAAATCTTCTGTTGAAGCTTGAGTACGGTACTTGGTATCATTGGAAGCTTATTCAGGGAAGAGTGATGACATCTTAATGTTTACAAACACAAAAAAACAAAAACAGTATATTATTATGCTACGAAACCACGTGTTATCTCATGTGATGCAGTGTGCTGTGAACAGGTGTGCGAATGACTACAACCCGCAGGCAACCGGTGTATCATTGAGTTGTAAAATAGAATGCACCTGTTGGGTGAGGGTAATGTGAAAAGGTTAATAAAATTTAAAAGAAGAACAGAAATCTTACAATATTGGCATAAAACTTAGTAACCGGTGCCTTGTAAAATTTGTAGAAAGCCCTGTAAACGCCAAGTCCCGCCTGCCCTCCACAGGAGAACACCCGCAGTTCTTTGAAGTTTGTTCTCTTGGTTTGATCTTGCACTCGTGCAAGTGATGGAGTAAATCTTGGGGTGGTATTTTTCACAATGTCATCGTTGTTTTGTGTTGATTCTTCCGGTTGTTCTTTCTCTTCCTCTGCCTGCTGGTAGAGCCTGACTTTGTCTGTTTTGTCAAATTTCATGAAGAAGATGAGGAAGGGGAGAAAGATTGTCAAGAGGACCTGTGTATAGAAAAATAAACATTTATGATGAAGACAAAACACAGAAAGAAGGGGTAGTGGGCTTGTTACCAGTAATAAAGCATATATTCACATAATACTGGCATAATTATGATCACATATCAGTTTCCTCCTGCAGTAAGAATAAATAGCAAAAAACAAAACCAGTAATTTTCATTTGAAATTGGTTATATTTCAAAAAAAAGAAAGAAAGAAAGAAAACAAACACTCAAAAACCTTTGATCTGGTATATTTTCCTGCTATTTTGAATGCATCTTACCATAATGGTGCTAGAAGGCCAACATGTATGCACCTAAAATATCATGACTGAGCGACCAAAAATTATGAAACCTTGGGTACAGCCATATAATTTGATGATCAACTGCGTGGACACAGCCATTTCAATGGACAAAGTTCACTCCTTAAGATTATTTATTCATGATTTTTTTAACCACACATTATGAGATGCATTCTCATCAAGTAGAACAAAAAAATGTGATCAGAAATTTCATTTTTCTAGTCTAGCTAGTTAAGTTCAATTGTGTTATCAACATCATACTTTTTCAGATAAAAGAAAATGCTTGATTTATCGTGACGTTTCTTTACTGCTTGTTTTTAATGCCAGATTTTGCAACATACTTTTCTTTTTTTTTTCTGTTGTTCCAACCCCTGCTGTGATCCTATAGATTTTCTGTGGTTTTACAAATGTATTTTTCAATAAAATATTCTTATATAATTATATAATGTAAAAGAGAAATTCTGAACTACCCCACACCTTCAGCTCTGATGTATGAAGTGTTAAACTTCCTTTCCAGATGGCACTGAGCCTAGTTTGTAATGCAGGGTGCTCAGCAAAGTCCATGAGTTCTTGCTCATCCACAGCTAACATAATGGTCATGCCACCCAGTTGTTTGATTTTGCGGGCAAGAAGGAGATGTGTGTCTATTTTGCTGCGTTGATAGCACTGATCTAGCACTGACACTGCAAACTGCTCTAAGGTTCTGCAAAGTTCAGGGAGGACATCAATTAATGATGAAGGCACCACAGTACAGCAAAGAATAAACATCACCCAGTAGAAAAAATTCCAAAATTACTCTAAGGTTTTAGAATCAAAGTATCACATTCCAGTTTTGCAACTTGACTGAGTTTCAAACATTTGTTTTGTTATACTTTTATAATTCCTTTTTTTTTGTTGACTGGATTTACCTAAAATTTTCATTAATACTAAACAGAAACCTGTTTCAGCACATGAGCACATAATGTATTCGACCATCTTTATTTGATAAAAAGCAAAGTGATTCTTACAACTATTGACATATTGATATACAAGATAAATTAAAACATCAAAATTTATGTCTTGTCAGTAAACTATACTCTCTCAAATCTAGTATTCAGTTTTTGCCTACAACTCCTGTTGGATATGCCATTACTGTTGATATATATTATAATTCACACCTTTATCTCTATCAAACATAGTTTATTGGGTTTGTTTGCTATCTTCCAAAGGCTCTCTGAATGTTACAATCATATAAAAATAATCTGATGCCACTTTCAATCTCCAAACAGTGAGACAAGCAAACTTAAAATGAAATTTATGAAAAATGAATCACTGAAAATAAGCAAAGCCAAGATACATAAGGCTTAAAATATGCAAAGCATTTTCTGTCTTGTCCTTTCCTTGAGTTTGTATTATATTTATGTCTTTTATCACTAACCAACTATGGATGAAAAACTGTTGTCTGTGAATCTAACAATGTGTCATGTTAAATCAAACAGAGGAGGAACATACAGTGAATGGCTGCTCAGGTTCATACATATGCTTGTTTCTTCATCCATGTCAGCCTGTGCTGAAAGTGCCTTGAGCAGAGCAGAACCAAATAAGGCTGTGCCTAAAACATACATTAGAAATATCCGTAAGTTCATAATTGGCTATAAAACCATATATTGATATAAAGTGCTGGGGTCAGCTTTAAACTTGACATGTGCTGCATTTATAGGAAACTGAAGGAGGCCTGGGAGAATGATAATTTGTAAGATAAGATGAGAATCACTTTACTGTCCCATGAGGGAATTTCTCTTTCATACCGCGTTTAAGGACACAAATTTATATTATAATTATTGTACCCACATCTTACACATCATTACATAAGCATATATCATAACACCATAAACTCAATAACAGGCACACATGAAGTGACATACGAAATGTGGCACACGTCTAGCTAAAGTGTCTTGTATGGAGGGCAAAAATACTCTTCTGTATCTTGTGCAGAAGAGCAAAAAACTCCAAAGCATTCTTTCAATTTCTCTTTGCAATAAAGTACATTTAATTTCAATAGAGAAGTCTCAATTCACTTGTCTTTCTTATAATGGATGAGGACAAGATAATTGTACAAAAGAAAGTAAAGCTACATTGTTTCCTTTCAGTCTGCCTTCATTATAAGGTATAATTAATTTCAATAGGCAAATCTCAATTCACCGGTATTTCGCACGTTTCATGAGGACACATTACATACTGTGAATGAAATCACAAAACATGTAGTGATAATAATAATATTTCTAATGAAATATTACGGTATGTTTTGAGAGCAAAATTAGTTATTTAATTTTGCCTGGGCTAGCGGCCTTTTTACGTCTGCTCTTCTTCGTCTTCCAACTGCCAAGGTATCTTTAACATGGACAGTGTGCACATAGGCCATCCAAATTTTTCGTCCTTGTTCGAGAAGGCTAGATGTTCGATTCTGTTGATATACCTACCATAGGATCAGGGACAAGAAATTGCCCGAAATTTCCAACATGCTGCAGCGACCAGGAACCAAACCCGGTAACTTCGGCATGAGAGGCGAGCACCTTGCCTCTAGGTCAACGTGACTCCTAACTAGTTTCTGATGCACTTACAAGGTTAAAAAGTTAGTCAAATGTTATATTACAGTGATTCTCAAACAGATGGCACTTTACTCTCAGGGGAGGATCTAAGGGGGAGGAATTTCAATCTAAGAGGAGGAATTGTGGAAGAATTTCAAATCTAAGACGAGAAATTTGAGCCAGATTGCCATTAGTAAAAAATATTCAGTTTCATATATTGTTTCAATAATTACCACTCTAAAAGTATAATGGTGAAACAATCATTAGACAACAATTCAAAATAGGGAAAGAACTGAGCAAATCTGGGATTGCAAGGGGAGAAATGTGCCTTGGAACTCTGTGAACCACTGTTATATTATCTCAGAAACATTAGGGGTAAAACAGACTAAGACGGGTGTAGGCACCAGACTGGTGGCTCACCACCCAATTATTATGCATCATTCTGATACCCTAGGCACAGCCCCCACAGCGGCGGTGTGGGCAGCGATTAGCGGTTTAGTGTGATGCATAATAATTGGGCAGCGAGCCACCAGTCTGGTGCTTATACCAGTCCTAATCTGGTTCATCCTTATATAACTGAAAGTTCACTGCTGAAACCTACCGATGTGATCAACGCCACGTCTGAGGAAAACTTCTGCCATTTTCCGTCTATTAAACAGAACAGCAAATATAAAAAGGTCCCTTTCTGGATGCTCAAAATCAAAACTCTCCATCATCTTGAGTCGTTGTTTTGTGCCTCTGACGGCAGTGGCCTGACTGCTCTGTGCTGTTGACACAAAAATCAGACTGGGTTAAAATCTAGTGCCAAAGAGTGAGTGGAATTTCACTGGCAAAATGCAGTTCAGTGGTTCAGTGCAAAAATTTATTTGTGAGAATGGAGACAAGCACATCTTGTACTGAATCCACAATATTTTTAATAGAAAAATAATGCAATCTTCTTTTCATCCTTTCTCCTTTCCATTTATGTTTTTCCTCAGTGTCCGTGACATTGTCAAAGTGGCTTTCTGATATTTCTGAGATGTTCATCAATCTTTTATCCAATCGAAACGAAACAGATGACAATAACCCTTGCAACATCCTCAGTTTCAAAAAAAAATTACGAGTTCAAGTTCAAATTAAAGTTTCTTGCAGGTCTGATGGCCAGTTCAAAACATACAAAAGAATCATGTAAACAAGCTATGAAAAAACATTAAAAACAGAACACACATCTCTCCGCTCCTAACTGCTGCCTGGGAAATTGTATACATTTACTTATAATAACATACAATAGGTATAACTTGATTGGTAATTGCCAGCAACAGTCATCATTTGAAAAACATAATGCTTGTCTTTATTTATTTATCCTCTTTTTATCTGTGGTAACTGACACGTGACAAAAGTCTTGCACTGGTTTATTGGAATTCTGAAAGACTGATAAAATGACAATATTCAAAAAAAGAAGAAAAAAAACAAACAGAGATGCCTGAAGAAAGATCACCATTCAGCTAGAAGTATATCATTTTTGGTCTGCTGTTTTTTTATTCTGTGCAGACATGGTGTTTAATACGACCTCAAGATATCCAAAAAAGTATCTTAAAGGCCGATTTAATTACCACTAACAACTCAAAACAGTAACTTAATATGCTTTCTTTAAAATGCCTGAGAAAACTCAGTAAACAAAATCCTATAATAAGTAAGCAGCTCATATATCAAATGCATCAAACTTTTTGCAATTCAATAAGTATTATGCTGTGTTAATAAACTGAACCTGGATCAATTGTTAATTCGACAAATAAATTGTATGGAGAAAAAAAAAAAGAAAGGCATTCTGAGATGTCATCTGATAAAATTTAGTTGCCACAACCATCAGCTGTGCAAATGATGAAAGTACTGTTAATATACTAATTAATCATGCATGCATAGACTAGCAAAGACTAGAAAAATGATGAAAGTGAATGAAAACAGCAAGCATTTCAGCAAGCTTAAAGCATAGAGTCCCAAGCATATCCGTGAAAACTCTTCATCCCTCTTGACCTCAAATTTCACCTCTTGATGTTGAGCACTACAAAATTAAAACCATACCATTTGTAACATCAATATCACAATTATTTTCTAAAGAATTAATAAAAAACCTGGACTAAAAATAAATCAACACCAAAGGAAAACTTCAAGGATCCAATAAAATCCCTACAAGTCTTTCACTTTTGAGACAACATTTCACTGTATACCATGAACTCCTTTGTTCTGAGATCCTTAAATGTAATATTTTAACTCTACTGTTCAATTTCCAAGATCACAGAAAAAAAAAAAAAAAAATATTTGTACACCTGCCAAACACAGACTTTTATGGTTGGATCTGTCATAAAAAAAAATAAATGAAATGCAACTAACTCACATCCATACTATAAAGTCCTTATATAAAAGAAAATAATAAATTTAGTCAGGTAATCTGCCAGCACCTTCTTTCGTACATAGCAAAACTGTCCATTATATTAACTATACTTAAAAAGATACATTACTTTATTGAGGGTCATCAACCAGAATGAGTTATGACCAATTTTATTCATTCCCCTTAAATGGCTGTATATATTCAAGACACACAAGGTGTGTAACTTTATTTCACAACCCAATAAAACTATTCACGTGCTCAAGTTGAAGTTATTTGAACTTTCAATTTGACTATTTTGGTCACAGAACACTCTGGTTGCCAACCCCCGATATGTAATTACAAAACTGTCTAGCTTTCATATGTGAATAAATTAACAAATAAAAACCCACCATCAAGGAAAAGTGGATAAGTATAATGTTCATCTCAGTGTAATGTTATGTTTCATTATAAAGCTAAACTACTCAGTGATCCTGATGAAATTTCAAAAACATGAAAATAAACATGATTAATATAAACTACATGTTGAAAAAATCGCTTTTTTCATAAATAATATGCTGGAAAGATTTGCTATGAAGATAACAATTACTCTGTTGTGAAAGAAGAGAAAGGGGGTAGGGGTGTATAATGGAATGTACAAATAATATAATATATGTTTCTTCAGTAAATGGGAAGGAGAGATAACACAAAATAAATAACAAAGAAGTATTTTTTTTCTCCTTTGCATTCTCTTTTCTGAATGTAGTCTAAGTAAAATCTTAAATCCATTCCTTAAATTCCATCTCAAATATGACTATGGCCAATTAAGTACACCCAAAATTGTAGAATATAGATTATCTTTGAAACTGGAGCAAGCTGATTGTAAAACTCAGAAGTACTCCTTTTAAACAATGAATGATTATGAAATAATACATCAGCTGTCACCTAAATAGAGGAGCCTATAGCCATAAGCTTAAGATTATCTCTGAAAAAAAAATGCGAGAAGTAAAAAAGCTCATTTCTTCTGGCAGAGTAAGTAGTGCCATTAGGACTGAATTAGATGTGACCAATTTGCCATTATACCACCTTCATCATAATCCTCAGGAATGCGAGACATCCTCCTCTTGGTGCCTCTAGTATCTTGAAATGAGTCTGAACATTCAAATAAGCAAAACATTTCATGTCATTGAATCTACAGAAAAACTCAATATTGTAAAATAAAATTCAACCTCGATTGGAGCCAAATTTCTTCTTGTCATATATTATAAATTACTAGCAGGACCTCTGATACCCACCAAGAAAGTTAAAAAATTGTTCACCAAGACAACAACTGTAAAGCACCACAAATTCTGAACAGACTTTAACAGCTTAACACCTTCACTGTGCTGTGAACGTGCACCACACATCCTATAGTTGATAGTGCCAATGCGCTGTGGACATACACCGTATGTCCTAAAATCAATACTGAGTGTACACAAGGCTTTCCAAAAAGGAATTCTGAAGCAATGACACAGAACTGTTGATGTGCTGCAGCTATCCAAATTGCAGAAATCTAGCAAATTGATGTTTGGGGCTCCAAATATCAAAACCTCTTGCCAGAATTTAGACAGAATATAATTATTGTCACTGCTCTACAATAATGGCATGCGTCAGACAAACTTGTTTGTCAAAGGCAATGGTTTACTGCATTCCTGAGTGCGAAGGTTATCAAATAATATTATGGGAAAAAAATGCATTAAACAGGATAATAATCTAGTGGAATCAAAATGGCACAAGTCACCAAATGACAGGAAATGAAATATTTGCTTCTTAACCCATACCCCGCGCGCTACCCGTAAAGCCCGCAGCACGGTCAATGACCTTACTCACTGAGAATCTTATCTGGGGTCACTGACCTGTGCTGCTATGCGATGACCACAAACGCTGTCCACCTGGTTCGGTTTTTATTGATCAGTATGAAAACATTCGCTGCTATGCCTTATCACGCTTGATAATGAATTAACCAGCAAAACCTTAGTCTGTCAGTCTCTAACCAATGATCTGACTTATGATTCCAAACTGACAGCTGTAGTTTTCATGAGAACGAAGCATGATAACTAGCCACGCCCTCCCAAGCCCTACACAGATGGTTTCATCCTGATTGACACATAGTAATAAACCAATGTGGGCATTTGGGGCAAAGATTATTTCAGAGCTTGTTTCTGATTGGTTCTTAGATACAGACAACTCCAGATGGTGGTCAGCTTGTGAGAAAATGAGATAATATTGCAAATTTGTTGAGCAACAGTTCGCATGTCGATGTTACATCTTTTGAAAGTGTGGGGAGAGCCTTTGAAAGCTTAGACTTTGTGATTCCGACCAGTGGTTCACTGGTTAACATGTCCATGTCACAATGCGTTTGATTTAGAAGAGATACAGTGAAAAATAACACGGTGGTTACATCTCAAAGAGGTCAGTGACCTGATGCGTGAAAATAGGGTTTGCGCCTGGCGCGGTCAGCTTGATCTTCCCGACTTTTGCCGCCCGTGCGGCGTGAGCGCTTGCGAGTAAATACCGACAATTGCCGCCCCTCGCAGGGTGAGGGTTAATATCTCAAAAGTGTCAAAAATGACTTATGCCATGAGTGTGGAGCAGTGACAATATATCTGCTATTGTTTTCTTTGAACAGAATGGTAAATTTTTGTCCCAGCCATCATTTTGCTAGAGTTTCTCAACTAAGGTGACTATGACATTTAACCAATTCTGTGATATCATCCAACAATTTCCTTAATTCTTTATATCACCACCATTCCCTAAAACTGCAGTAACTGGTTTTGACTACTTTTCAGGAGAAGCCAAAAACTGTTTTTTTTCAGAATTACTGTTCTAAGAAAATGATGATTTTTTGGAAGTTTGCTTTTTGATTATTTTTCAACATAGGATTACAGAACCAAGATCATTCAATGTAGCTTTGAATGTAGTTGAACATAAATAAAAACTGATTTTTCAAATTCTTGAGTTACTACTTAGAGACTTAGAGAATGCTGACGATATGACTCTTAAAGTGGAGAAGACAGCTACCCATTTACAAACACTGTTTAATCAAAACTCAAGATATACAAACTGAGAAAGGAGACAGAATGGACTAATGATGGCCAAAAACCTACCAACACTCTTGGTGGATATGATCATTTGGGATTTTGATTGGTTTGAGATGCGAGACCTTAATGGCTGGATTGTCTCCATGTCTCCTTTCCATTCCATATTGGGCTTCTCATGGCTGACATGATATTTTTCTTCTTCTGAAATGTAAACAATCAGTTTTAAGGTACAGAATTAACTGGGAAAGGCTTTATGAAAAGAAATCATGCCAAAATGCAGTGTTAAAGAAAGACTTTACTTCAAACATGAGGAGGGCTCAAAAGAAGGTGTATTCATTTCAAAATTTTTACAATCCCTGTCAATGAAGAACATTCAATGCCAAGAAAACTAAACTGATAAATAATCTTAAAACTGATAAAACAGATAGTTTATTGTATAATTATATGTTTTCTTCTAATTTTAATGTGGTTAGTGCATAAAAAATGCGGCAAATATTTTTTTTGATTTTGTCACTGAAATTTCAACATACCAACTTTTCAACCCATGTTGTAGCAAGCTTTAATTTTCTCTTCATTTGTTTTCTGGGTAGAATGACAAAAACTACAGTCAGAGTAAAATGAACTATTCTGAATGTGAAGAAATTCCTTATGTGAAAAAGCAGCTTCAGCAACATCAAGCTAAAATAGCAAAAAACGTCAGTCTTTTACCAGGAATCCAATATAATCCAGAAGGATGATCGTTTTGTTTAAGCAACTTGCAGGCCCATATAATATCTATCATTTTCTTCAATTCTTTCAGGCCTATTTAATTTTGCATGCTGAGCCCTCATTACTTTTCAACTGAATTGGTTTATTTCCCCCTAAAAAAATCTTAATATTTACTTAATCGCAAAGGAAAACAGTAAGAAAAAAAAGGTCTACTCAGTTGACATGTACTGCTTTACTTGGACATTCGGAAGTACATGTAGTGCGACTGACACTCAGTGTGTTACTCGGGTCCTGAAGAGTAAGGGAATTTCATCTTTTAACTTACAACTATTCCATTTCACAAATGTATGTTAAATGAGGTTAGAATATTCAATTGGTTAAACTGATTTTAAACCATACTCAACTCAATTAGTTTAACAAATTTAGAAACAATAACAACCTAGGAAGCTCATGTACTGTATTAATTTTTGATTCCAGCAAATAGTTCATTTAACATCAACTTACTGGGATAAAAAGAAAAGCATTCATTTTTGAGAAGATGAATGATCACTTTGTTGATACAATACAGAATGTCTTGTTTTGGCACATCACTCCATTCTTCTAGAGCCTGACACCTGAGATAAGCACCCCAGCCTTGCTGTGAATAGAAATTCCAAAACACTTTTAGATCTTCCATCAGAAGATATGCATTAAGTTCATGCACTGGACATCTCAAGACAGAAATGTCACAGACGATACCACCGTTCATCCATACTACCCCAGCAAATGCCAAGAATTATAGGACAATGGCAAAGAAACAACTTTGTTCTGAAACAGGCTGTGTGAGAGATAGGAACCTCTGTTTTTAATCAAGTAAGTTACATAATGTAATGAGGCTTAATTTACATTGTTTCTAACACAGGGCCTTGTGAAATACAACTTTTCTTTTTTTTTCTTTTTTTTTTCTTTTTGTGGACATAATTAACTTTATGCTCAGCCCTGATGCAGCTCCACAGATTTTTAATGTATTTTTTTAAAAATGTATTAGTCTATGGCAAAGCTATGCTTTGCTGTAAGAAATGGGTCAAATAAAAATAATCATGAATCGTCCTTAAGTACACCAGCCACTATCAACCCATGCACATAAAATTTCAAGGTATTTCCATGCACATTTGTAAACATATTATCAGTAGCCACATTTTTATTCGAAGTTACAATGCACTGTTTAATTTCAAACAAGCAAATGAAAAATAAAATCTCCTTCATAAGGAAAAGGCACAGTTTTGCATGTGTGTGGTGGCACTTTTCCTCATCATGGCTCAATTTCATGTAAGTGCAATATGAGGTATGTGGAGAAAAGCAAGTATGCCTTTGTGTTAAAACAAATAACAAACAAAACAAAAAATTTGCAGCATTGCAGCCATGGTGAAAGTTATTATTCTTGATTTTATATGTACAAATGCTGAGCATAAAAATCACATGAAACTGTTAACAGGTGAAGCAATACCGACAAGCATAATGTGTTCAACCATGATCAACAGAGGTGGCAAGGGAAATGAGGGCAGAGAGGAGGAAGAGTTGATGATAAAATGGAACCATTCTTAATGCTTTGGCTTATTGGTCAAAATTCTTTTCTTACCTTTGAATGCTGGAAAACAGTACAAAGAAATATAAAACATACTGCTCATAGCCATCCCATTAATTTTGTTTACAAGTCTTATGGCATTTCCTTGTGTCATTTTGGGGCCATTATGATTTGATAGTTTAACTCATGTCAGACAGAAAACTGTTGTTGACACTGTTGATTTTGTTCAAAATACAATAATCAAAGAGTAACGAATATTGAGTATAATATCTTGACACTAAAGGTTTTAACAGCTTTGCACACAATTAGAACAATTACAATCAGGTTAACCTACACACACCTTACAGTGGCGATTGTTTTATTTTTTTTTTACAATTTTTTATATAGCCAAGATTTCTTTATGACAAAGTTGTACTGTGATTGCCTCCAATTACATTAACTTTCAAAAGATGGAAATGAAAAAAAAAAGTAGGTCTTTAGTGTCCCAGGTTGCCAAACTTGAAACAAGAAAAACAATAATATATACATTCCCACCAATACAAACTTTTATACCAGATAACTTAAAAAAATGTTTGTTGGTCATTGGTCAGTTTGCAGACCAATGGTCAACATCAATACAGGAAGATTCAGAATTATGTCAGCAAAATTATCCAGTGATCTGCATCAACAGAAATTAAACTGCCCAAAAAATACAATCTGGCATCTATTTCTCTCTAAATGCTGCAAAGAAAATTACAGTGCAATATAAAACCTATGGAAGAACAACAAAAGAAAGCAAACAAATAATAACAACTGAAAGATCAATCCCCATAAATAGCTTTTATGCCATTCTTGTCTCTTCATATAATCACTGCATTAACATTCTGGCCTATATCATTGTTCATGGTTCCAAGAAAAGCATACAAATGTGTTTCATTAAGCTGAAGTATTTATCTTAACGTGCCAATTGTTTAATGCAGTACTGTGAAGATGTACTGCAAAACCTCTGTTTTCTTTAATATGTTCACATGACTGTATAACTGTTGGGTCAGTATTATTGAGCTCAAGACCGACATGAATTTAGTGCATTTAGGCCATAATGTTAGGGCAGTGATGAAATTCTGTATGATAGATTTCAGAATCTCATGCTGGATACGTAGCATAACAGTGACTACTCACCTTAACATACATAATCATGTGTCTCAATATGTTTGCTTCTCCATCATCTTCAACATTCAGACACTGCAAAAAAAAAAAAAATACAAAAATTAAAATAATAAAAAAAATTAAAACTTTTTTTTAAAAAGATAAAATGAATACACTGCATTTAAAATACAAAGCAATCTCTCTGCCATATCATAGAGGAGCACAGTTCCTCTATTTCCTAAGTGTCAAAGAGAAATCAATTACCATCTTACTTCAAGTTCGTCACTGGATAAACAGGTGGGTGAAAGAGAAATTAAAGAAAAAAGAGAATCCTGGGAAAATAATAGTTTTGGTACATCAAAATGTACTCTGACTGGTAGTAAGACTATGAAATTATTTTGCATGTTACAAAAGTGTAAAATTCTTCTACCAATATGAAGCTTAAATTCCTTCACAATGTTGTAGTAAATAATGTTAGTGTAATAATTTGAAATACTCACATTACAGTAGAGATTCCAGAGCGTTTTGATTGTGAGAAATTTCTTCAAATCCACACCATTGTCTAGGAAGAGCTGGACAAAATCTGTTCTGTCTTGGACCAGGGCAGTAAACATTGCATCATACAAGTCCTTCAGCTTCAAAGAGTGAGAGAGAAAAACACTGATTTAAGCATAATTTTTTTTATTATGGAAGTGCTTTGATAGGAACAGTTTTCCAAGTGAAGCCTGGTAAAGAAAATGTAGTTGAACAGTGAACGCAAAACTCACTATACTTTCTCTGTTCGGCTTCACTTGAAAAAACTATCCTTAACCAAAGCACTTCCTACCGTTATAGTGTTTTCTACCAATAGTAATGTGTAGGAACCCACAAAAGTATACCTGACATTGTTAACCCATTCAGTGTCACAGCCCTGGGACATAGTGGCAAATTATAATATTACCCGAAAATCACTCCTGAAACTCATGGAAATAACTCTCTCGTTTGCATTCGCACAATACACTATCACAAAACCAACCTACCCCCCGATCGACCGCTACAATGGTCTTGGTGCACATATTCAGGAAAATGCCGATGACCATGATGGAGGTCTGTGACATTTAGAGGGTTAATGCAGAGACAGCAAAATTCCCGTTTAAAAAAGATTGCATGGGATAAGGACAAAGACAAACAAGTACTGGAGAACTGAAATGTTCCTAATAAGATGTCACACAGTGGACTGCCAATTCCTTGAGCGAGTGTTTTTTTAATTATGTGCAACCACAGCTATTGAGAAGGAATTGTGACAAAAACTGTGATAGATAACCCTCAAATTGAAGTTCTAAGACAAATAATGTGATTGTAATTCAATTATTTGGTTCTTGTAGAAAAATGGAAAATCCAGATAGATACAAATGGACCATAATTTGGCTGATATTCAGTTTATCTAAGACGATAAGATTTGCCCTCATGGATTAAATAAATATGACAAAGATATTACCTCAAATTTACTCCTATTTTCAGGGACAAAAATTTTCTGTCGTGCAATGTCACATCTGTTCCATGCAAGGGCAAGGGCAAGCTGAGATTTGCAGTTAAATTTGTTGGCTAAAATAGTAAAGGTACACACATCAAATTATGGATTACTGAAAGTTCACAAAAATCACTATGTCAATATCATTAAGTCCTTTCCAAAGTACTTTTTCTCAAATTCCATTTTATTTCATAACTTACAGTTCAAAGACTCAAACAAATATCAATATATCGATACTGCTAAGTTGCTTTCAATATCTTTTTTCTCACATTCCAATTCATTTTATAATTTATTGCTATCAAACTCAAACCACAGGTTTTCAATGTTTAAGACAGGAACTGGTTAAGGTGAGATTAAATGAAATGACAAATACTATATTAGAAGACATTCTGTTCTTCATACTATGTTGAATAATGCAGTAAACCACCTCCATTTCTGCACAACAAGGAGATTAGAACAAAAAAGTCACAAAATGTACAGGCCATATTAACAAGAATGACCTGCATCTCCTAAAGCCACAGTCCCATGA
Source organism: Onchidella celtica (assembly GCA_963931925.1). Lineage (NCBI taxonomy): Eukaryota > Metazoa > Mollusca > Gastropoda > Systellommatophora > Onchidiidae > Onchidella > Onchidella celtica. The sequence continues at coordinate 67,930,668 of OZ007568.1, forward strand.
AGAATTAACTCATGAAAGCTTATGATTTCAGGAAAACGAAGTTTCATACAGTAACAGTCATCAGATATGATAAGAACATAAACTCTGAGATTTCAGAAGATATTCAAGACAATTAGCTTTAACAGAGAGATTGGAAAGAACACTGTACCTTTCAACAATGCATACAAAATGGCACGATCGATGTCTTTTGCTGAGTCTGACGACTCCAGATTGAAAATGTTAATCTGTAAAAGGAAATAACAAAAATCAGATGAATAGTTTGATGGTAAATTTAACCTACACCATGCGCGCTACGCCTTATAGCCCACTGTCTGGTCAGTGACCTTACTCACATGGAATCTTATTCGAGTCACACTGACCCTTGCCAACATGTGATGACCACACTACCACTGTTCACGTGGTTTGATTTGTATTTGATCGGTATGAAAACATTCGCTGCTATGCCTTATCATGCTTGATAATGAATGAACCAGCAAACCTTTGTCTGTAAGTCTCTAACCAATGATCTGACTTATGATACCAAACCGACAGCTGTATTTTTTGTGAGAACGAAGCATGATAACTAGCCACGGCCCCCAAGCCCTAAACAAATGGTTTCATCCTGATTGACACCTGTATACTAATGAACCCATGTGGGCATTTGGGGCAAAGGTCATTTCAGAGCTTGTTTCTGATTGGTTCTTAGATACAGACAACTCTAGATGATGGTCAGCTTGTGAGAAAATGAGATAATATTGCAAATTTGTTGGGCAACACTTTCGCATGTCGATGTTACACCTTTTGATAGCATGGGGAGAGCCTTTGAAAGCTTAGTCTTTGTGATTCCGACCAGTGGTTCACTGGTTAACATGTCCTTGTCAAAATGCCTTTGATTTACAAGAGATACAGTGAGTAATAAGACGGTAGTTAAGTCTCAAAGAGGATAGTGACCTGACTTTTGAAAATACGGTTTGCACGCTGCGCGGTCAGCTTGACCTAGCCTTCTTGCTATGCCTGCCAAATGCACATGATTGTCAAAGTGGTGTCGGCTTGAAGCAACAATGTTTCATGGTCATCTTTACACTAAAAGAATATGATTTCAGCTTAAATACCAATGTGGTGGTTTCTAAACTACTGCATAGATCACACATTAACTTTTTGTGAATACCTTGTTAAAATTAGCAAAAAGAACAATACTAAAATTGAAGTTCTCAGACAAGAAAGCCAATCGTTCACTTTCATGCTTCTTGTACAATACTGCTGCACATACTAGCTTAAAGCTTTCCAGGTCCTCCTTTATTAGATCTAAACATAATTCTTTCATAGGTTCTTTGGATGCCTTTGCCATGGAAGTGTATCCCAATGTTTAGTTTGAAATGCCACATTTCAGTCATTTGCAATTTTCAAACCTCCCCTCTCTTGTTTCTTGTTACATATAAGTTTGCACTTTCTTTGATAAAAATATATAGTTTTCATGCATCTTATTTAAACTCAGCATCACCTCAGTAAGTCCCTAAATTCAAGTTTTTCACATTTTCACGGAATGTATCTTTTGATAAACTTGTCTCACAAGACAAGACAAAAGGAAAACAAAAAACTTACTAAACTGCGCTTCCCCAAGCAAGATTTCAGGTAGGTAATACATTTCTGAATTGTTTTGTCTTTGTTTGAATCATTACTCTTCCACACAAACATTTTATTGGCAGCATCTCTCAGTGTGTCATCAAAGTTCTGTGGGTATTGAGGCTTATCTGGACTGCAAAAATTAGGAATAAATGAATAATATGCCAAATATAGGAACAAATGAACAATATGCAAATATTAGGAATAAATGAAAAAAACAAAAATTAGGAGTAAATGAACAACCCGCTGAACAACATACTAAGGGCAGACTTTCACCTGTAAAGCAAAACTGGGTTACATAAGCAAGCAAGAAGACAGGCAATTTGCAGGCAGAATAGGCCTTCTGACAAAAACTTATGGCCACAAATATCAGTGGAGGACTGGATGAATTGTTCCCCGTTGAGAGCGGAGATACATATCATTCCTCAAGATATGGCCAACAAGTAATCTTTGTAATAATTATTACTTTGTTAAAAATCATATCCATCATATTTTTTGGCAATACTCTTCCAGACCTTAAAGAGCCTAAAGTTTTGAGTACTTATGTTTCTCTCCAAGGCAATAATTGTACAACAGTCGACTTACTTCATACGATTTTCTGTCAATTTGTGGGCCAATGCTAAAAAATCCGCTGCTCTGCCTGAACCATTGATGACAACCACAGGAGTATTCAGTTTTATGGACTGATAGACTGTTTCCAAAGTGTTAACTCCACCTTCCACTACTATCAGCACAGCTGGGGTAGGTATCACTGCAAGAACAAGAGAAAATTTATGGCAACGACACAATCTATGGTAGTACCCAAAGTCATGAGGTCATTTTTTTTCACATTATTTTGTTTTTTCTTTTTGGATATTCACTTTGCAATGCAGCAGATATGAAATAGTTCAGTTTGACTTTTGTGATGGTTGAAAAGCAGCCCAGAAAATAATAGCTTTATTAGCCTAGTGAAATTAAATGACAGTGGGTACTGAGCCAAATTTGAACACTAGATTTTAGGGAAATCCCAACAGGTCATAGTTAGGTCAACCATCCAGGATTGTGGTCAGCAGCAAATACAAGGCAACAATACACCATGAGTAAAACTCGGACTGATCCTATCAATGGAGTGACTAGCGCAACAGTAACATTCAAATCACTTTGTCTCACTTCGGGGCCAGGTTAAGGAAATTTTGTCTTGTCTTCTAAGGACCAGGCAAATCACAGTAGGCCTACATATAAAAGATATTTCTTAGAATTCACAATCATACGGAAGGAACTATTCTACATGTAGTTTTACTTCACATGACTGCACGGGAAGACAGAAAGAACAATATACACTGATTATTATGAGGGAACTAGGAATGATCCATCCCCAGACAATGATAGCATATGGAAAGGGCTGGATTTTCACACATCATGTGCAATTAATAATAATTGTACAGTGCATGCAGTTCAGGACAATGGAAAATCAGAAAAGTGGATAAAGTTTGCTAGAAATGAAAGTACACCAATCTGCCAGGTCCCAGAAACAAAAAGAGATGGGTCCTGGTACCATTTCATTCAGTAACTGTGATTATGTTCTATTTCTGTTGATATACTTAACCTGTGTCAAAACATCAGCAAAACACAAGTAAAGTTGAAGGATTTGAAAAACAGTACAGCTTTTAATAATTTTAAAACAGCAACCGAGCCAGCATCCCTATGTCAGTCTGATGCAGATTTGTGTAGGATTTCAGTAGGGTTGATCATATTACTGTAGGTGAATAAGTCATAAAACATAAAACCAATGGCGGGCAATCTCCTAATCAGTGGATCCATGTGCGAATGATGTCATTTATATGAGCAAACAAAGTCAGACTGACATTATTGCCTGTGAAATTTATTTGCGCACTATAGTTTCACTTCAACTTACTGAAAATAATGACGAGCAAGAAAATGAGGGGCTCATTAATGTGGGCAAATTATGATAAAATAAGTAATTTCTACCTTGGCTCTCTGATACTCCAGTGGTTCCAACAGCTGAGATATAAGATTCCAAACTTGAGCGAAAGGAAATTTCTGCACCAAACTTTCCCGCACAACCATTATCCACCAATAGGAAGTGGGTATGATTGGGGTCAAGAGAAGAGAATCCTCTGGCTGGATTAACAATGTCCTCTATAGCATAAGTAGCTGGCCATAATCCTTTCTCCTACACAAGAGAAAGAAGCTGAAGGTACACATTTAAATAACAAGTAATTACAATGATCAAAAAGTCAATTCAAATCAAAGGAAATAAAACAAGTATATTCCTCATTTTAACCCCCGTTCCGCATTGAGTGAACTCATCCATGTAACACCCTGTGAGAGGAGAGCCAGTGGGCAGTCAGGCGATCATTTGTGTGTTGCCGATAACCTCAACAGTAGGTCAATCGGGTCTTTTTGAACACGCGTATCATGTTTACTTTAGAGCCCAATAACAACAACAATGGTGGATAAATCGTAAGTGACCCCTATGATATTTGGATGAAGTACTTGTGATGAGATGCAAGAAATTCTATTGTTAAATTGAAGGCCCATAATCAAGAATTTTCTGCATTTACATGCCATTTAACACACGTTTTATCCTTTTTCCCAAGAGCTCTGCGCTTTTTTTGCCCCTGAGTCAGGCCATTCAGATGAATAAATTATTTTTTAAGCCAGGGACTTAATGCACTAATAACATGTATCATGACATTGCCTTCTCCCTCCTCCACTATGTAAAGATTCCGCTTACTATGATGTTAGTTTTCTTAGCACACCTTTGTTAAGAGATCTGACTTCCAACTCGTAAAGTACATACATGTAATGAAAAGCAGTTTAATCAAAGCAACACAATGTCTCTCTAATCACCTCATTAAATAAAGACAATGACCAACACGGCCATTTTCTCCCAGATTTCCCTGATGAAAAACTACCGACAGTTGTCCTTATGCAGCATGCCCCAGTATTACATCGAAATTCATTATTACAGACAGAGAAAGGTTTCTCAAATACACAGATGGCCCCCTTCTTCTCATTTCACATGTAGATGACAATCAGCATCAAAGTCAAAAGTTTCCCTAAGATTTTCATGAGTACGACAATAGTTGTGAATAGTTGCATCATAATAAACGCAATCGGACGATAACATTTTGTAAGACACAGTAGGCGTGACAGGATAGATAAACAGCAAAGCAAATAAAACCAGTGTGGAAAAAAAAAACGATAATCATAGCAATCGAATAAACAAAACACAAGGAGCAGCATTGCTATACAAAAAATTGGCCTCCCGCAGGACCCGATTTGAAAATGTAGGCCACAATACTGGCCTCGCCTGCCTCATGTGTTGTGCAAGGAGGCCAGTATATTGGCCTCCTGCAGGATGAGGGTTAAGATCTAGTTCTACTCATGAATCTATTCAATGCAAAGATTTTTTTGTGATAATTAAGATAGAATGTTTACTACCAATTCAATTTGAAACTTTTATTTCAATTCCTCCATTAACTGTTACATTTCACAGTCACACTATTATCCTAACCCTTTCATTAAATTTCTCAAAAAAACTATTCATTTCAGACTGTTTACTTTCAAAGATTTGGAGAAAAATATTTGGCCATCTGGGAATGTCAAAACTGGGCCATCGGAAAAAGCATCGAAATTCACGCACGGTGAAAGAGCACTGCTCTTGGTCAAAAGTTTAAAAAACTCACTCCTTCACCATCTAAAGGAAGATTATTGACCACACAGCCCCATGTGGCAACACCCAGAGCCACTACACGCTGGTCATCTTGGCCTCTTCCAGCCACAGTGATGTGGTCCCTCAAAGCCTCTCCAACAAACTCCATCACTCCTGTAGCAGTTCCTCCTGTGATAATCCAGGCACCTGGAAATGATAAAATATTGATTTAACTACTGATGTTTATAACTCTTTCATTGCCACTATTAAGTATCGCCATCTGCCAGGGAACAAAACAGCATTTTTGCGGTTGATCTGAATAATTTGTTTATACCACAACCAGTTAAAGAAATATTGTCATGAAATTTCCCATGGAGATTCTCCAGATTACTTTATCTAATGTTATTGTAGATGACCACTTTCAAGTTTTGTACATAATATCGCTTCAATACAGCACAAAGAAATGACCTTTTCAAAGGCCTCAGGATTCTCTGGACCACAGGCACCCAATGTGGAAGGGTTAACATAAAAACATCTGTGCCATAACCTTTGTCCGGTCAGCGCCTTTAACCCTCTTAGTGCTCACTAAAAAGACTGAAAAATGTGTGCCAAAATTTTTCTGACTCATTCTGGTCACTCATTTTGGTCAGCAAAATCAGTAAAAATCGCCACAAAACACAACCAAACGACAACTGCTTTCATTGTCAGCTGTACTTCCTGGAAACGCAAGCAGATGTGCCAGATTTTTACTTGGCTTCTCAGCCAAAATATATTTAACCGCACATATAGAGAGCCGCGATTGTGGCCTGTCGCACTCTACCGACGGGCCACGATCGTGGCCTGTCTCACTAAGGGGGTTAAAGAATGCCAACTTTTTTCAGCTGAGTTGTAGTAAAGCATAATCCATTGCCACAGCCAGTGTTTACATCCAGGAACAGGGAGTTGTTTGGCTGGGTGGGCTGCCTGTATTTCTCTTTTCAAAGCCTTGTAACAATGTTTTTCAGTCAACCAGAAATCATAATTTGTGCCATATACACATGTAACTTCATGTGTGTAAGCTTCATGCACGAAGATTCAAAGTGGAAATCAGTCATTCTGCTTTCTAATGGGACGGCCACATAAGACCACCAAATAGGATTACGCTTTGCTCCAGCTTGGCCGAATTATGCCAATGTTTTAAAATTTGAGTATACACCATCCAAACAACAACCGATACGCTTTTTTCTGTACCACTGGACAAAGGATATCAAGGACAATTACTGAAAACAAAATTTTCTTGATTTCTGTGGATACCAACATTATTTTTTTTGCCCATTTTTGATAGCATGAAGTTTCTCTATGCATTTTTCCTCCACTGACAAAACCAGGACAAATGACAAGTAAAGTTCATGTGAAATAGTAATGCCAATGACATTAACAGCATACCGAGAACTAACTCCTTACATATATAATAATAAGAAGAAGAAAAGGATAAAAAAGATTTAAACAACAGTTTGCTATGCATCAGAAATTGTGCGGTGATGAAGACATAAAATGGTATGTAATATTACTTGTACATTCTTTATCGTTAGCATTGTGCTGCAATAGCTGCCTGTGATTATTAACTAATTTAACTGATATCAACAACAGTACAAGTTGTTAACCTGTGTTCACAGCTGCTTCAACAATGCCCTGTTTGAGAAGTGCACTTAGACGAGGTTTCAGCTCAAACCTCTTTGCTCCTCCTGTTACTGAAATCAGAAGGCGTGGCCGTGGCATTTTCCAGTGGTTAATCATTAACTCCCAGATCACATCTGGAGAAGTTTTGTAGTCAACCCTTGCATACTGTAAAAGTACATCCAAATGGAGGTAATGTTATCAATAGCATTGCAATAATAATAACAGAGTGCATTTTTACAGCACCTATGTCCCAAAAGCAGACCCAAAGCATTTTACAATGGCATAGTAACAACTTTCTATGTATTTACAAATATACTTCCATGCTGCATAAAACATACAAGATATAAACGAGACATCAGTTAATAGATAGATAGCTATAGATTTTCGATGATTTTAGCTCTGTTTTGAATTTCTCAAATGAAGAAATGTAAAATAATTCATTTGTTGACAACAAAAAATAAACATAGTAGCTCTTCCATCGAGTCCTGAAACTTTTAAATTTCCTCCTACTTACTGTCAGATACTACCACATATGTTTCAATATGTATAGACAATAAGCATTGTGTTTTATGTCATTTTCAATGATTTGTCTCAGACTTCATAATTATATTTTATTTCTTCATCATAGTAATTCCACATACAACCATATCATAACAAGAAAGACTGCTTCTGAAATCTATCATTCCACTTACTGGAGAGTTGTAGACATTGTGACCAAATCCCCTAAAGTGTATCTCTCCAAAAGAGTCAGAAGGCATTGTCACTGTGTGATCTTCCTGTCGCCACTCAGAGGGCTGGGTTTCGATGTGCAAATTTCTCTCTTCATGCCAGTCCTTTGCTTGTCCACAAGCACAAATACCACTGCCAAATTAGAAGAGTGTAAATAATAAGTTTAGCTTTGAAAAGAAGCTTCCATAGTATTACTTTGTTATATATTCCTAAAAGAAAAAGTTATGCATAAATGTTGATTGCACTCTGATTCAGGTGTGAGAGTGTTACATGACAACCATTGTGATGAAGATTAGGTTCAACATTAGAATCAATCATTCTACACTATTTAGAGCTTGGTGCATGGTATTTAAGTGATCCATACTGATGCCCTCCCGCAACATAGTGTGAGCAATAACAAGAGAAAATATTCATGTCTGTGAAGAATCTCTGATCAAAATCAGTTGAACACAGATTTTTTATTCATAAAATTTGAAGGCATTTACATGTATTAAAACACAGAAACTAAAAGTTTCATTTGACTATTTTGGCTCTGAGCACAGGTATTGTCTTGATGTTACATAGCTGGCAAGGGTTACTGTGAAAATAATGACAATCAGAAAACCCATGATGCCATACACTGTATAAACATTTCTGTTTGTCATGGTCTTGATGCAATGTCCAGTGATCTTGTGTCCATTCACTCCATAAATATCCTTTTTTTCGCACTACAGTTACCTTGTACCTAGCTCCACTGCAACCAATCGCCTCTTTTTTCCATCAAATACTGCAGGAATATTTGCATCAGAATACAGTTTACTGGGTGCTTTTAACCTCTGAGCCTATTGTGTTGCTTCAGAGAAATAGTCATATAAAGACAGTCACTGCAAGGACACTGTTCATTATTCTCCTGATTTGAGTTGAATCATGGCAAGATCTATTGCATAAACTAAATGATGATGTGAATGAATTTGGGAATAGCTTGTGAGTATAAAGGAAATCCTACTCAGGACTGGGAATATGATGAGCCAACAAAGGCACTCACAGATAAAAATCCGGTATAGAAAAAATGTAAAGTGCTCAAACTAACCTTGTTGGATTGTTTTTGTCCGGAATAAATGTACGACATTCTCTCTGCTCAATATTTGCAGCGATAAATCTTGAAGTTTGATCCTGAAATGGCAACAAAAAAAAAAAAAAGAAATTACAATATTCAGCGGGAAGGCATCCAACACAGGAAAGACTGGTGAAAAGGAAAAAATGTATATTTAAACAATCTTTATCTTTCAAGATGTAACATGAACAGATAAGCACAAGTAAATGGAAGAAAAATGATAAACATGATAAATGAGTAAAAAAAAAAAACCCATCTTTTTTTAAAAAATAATATCCTATAAAAGTGAATTGAAATCAATATCTATACATAATATGCAGCCAACTTTCTTTCATTCTTTATGAAACTCATATTCGCACAAATACGACCAACATAATGGAAGTTATAAAACAGAACTTGTCTTTATATTGGAAAATTTATGAAGGCCATAGAGTCCATTTTAAATCCAAATTTTTGTGACACTTACATGCTATACAGGAAGCCAGTGGGCCACAAAAGCACTCCACATTTTATGAATTGGTAGCCTTTATCTTGTGACAGGCATAGTAATGAAGCATCTCCTATTTGTTTACTCGGTTGCTCTGAATGGCAGTTTTCTCACTCTCATTTTGCTTGTTTCAAATATTTATTATGTCACCCTACAATGTGTATTACCGTAGCATTGTCCAATTACGCTTGATATGATGAATTGTAATCGTCATTAAACTTACAATGTCACTACATGATGCATCTCGTCACAAGTATTTTATCCAAATATGCAGGGGTCACTCAAGCTATAAAGTTATGCAGCTATGTTTATATTATTGCACACTAAAATATAATACCCATATTCAAAATGATTGATTCACCCCACCACTGAGGTAAACAGCATCACCAAGCAAATGCGTGGATCTTCACTGACAATCTCTGAGCCAGTCTGTGCATAGATGAGTCCACTGAATGTGTGACGAGGGTCAAAACTTTGTGTTACTGGTCTTAAAAAGCAGGTCTAGTAATTTTCAAAATGCATAAAATGATATAATAAAAGTGTTTTGGATTTCAAATTTCCTTCCATTATAGCCTTCATATATCTCCAGATGAATTAGCTGTCAAATAAGGATGAAAAAAAAAAAAAAAGCGGTGTGTACTGTTGTTAAATATCTTAAAGCAATATTTACATTACACATGGTACATGCACAAGACTTACCTTGTCCATGAGTCTATTCATATGCCGTGTTTTACCTAACTGTCTACTCTGAGATTTTTGGATAAGCTGTTCCATTTCCATTTCTTTTCTGTAAGTCTCTCCTCCCATACTTTCATCCAACTCGCTTGCGGCATGAGGAAAAGTGACAGTACTGGACTCTGATTCCTTCCTTATCCTGCCAGGCTCACCTAAGGTTCTTTCTGGAGCTTTATAGGAATATTCAGGACTGCTAAGTGCAGATGGATGGACTGGAGATTGGTACGGTCCCCCGCCTTTTGCGCTGGGGAGAGCTACAAGACTGGTTTTAAGAGCCTCATCAAAAGATGATCTTAAATTATCTTGTGTTGATGGAACTGCATCAGCTTTGTACAACTCAAAAGAAGATGGTGGAGTTTTTTGTGGTAATTTTGATGGATGAATGACGTATGCTGCACTTGCTTCAGGGCTCACTTGATGTTTGCTCTTCTTTTTGTCTCGAGAATGTTTTTTGCGTTTGGAAGTTTCATTTAAAGTAGAATTTTCCTCTCCAAATCTGCCATCACTCAACATATTTTCATAGGATTGTATACTATGATATTTTGGTGGATCTTTAGGAACAGAATTCACTGAAAATACAGGGACATCAGTCTGAGGTTCTGGCAGTGGGTCCACATCTTTGTCCCACCGTTCGCTATCTGATGGAAATCTTTCTTCTGAAGAGCCAACACTTTGACGACTTTTAGCCACTTTGTTTTGTTTCCTAGACTTGCGCTTCCTGCGTGATTGTGAGCGGTACGGTGGATATGTTGAATCAGGCACAACAGGAGGAAGATTTTCTCCTATCTCAAAATCCCCTGATCTTTCATCTCCTGGCCAACTCATGACTTTACTTTTTCCTGAGGTTACACTATTCAGATCACATAAATTGTCTAGTTCTCTCACAGAAGCAACACTCATGCAAGATTTTAATTCAGTAGATTGTACATCTTTCCTTTGCATCACAAGTGCAGATCATCACCTGAAATAAACAATTCTCGATAAAAAAAAAGTAAAAGCATTCTTTCCAAGTTTAATACCTGAAAAATAATGTCCAAAATACAAAGTCCCTGAAATGACTGCTTTTCTTTCCCTTGGTTGCGAAGAACAACCACTTTGTCTGTTAATTTGTTTGTCTGCAGCTTATTGTGCCTCGTTAACCGTGTCTTTCAATTCTGTGTCAATTAATTGTGCTTGGACATAATTAAACTATCAACCAAGAACTCACATAATCAGGTTTATTTCGACTGATTTTTAAAATTGTTACTACTCTGAACTCTCTATGGGTCGCAGGAAAACCATAATTTATTACATGATGCAACAAATTTTTGTCATTAAAAGAGATCACATTCAACTTTTAAAGTATTCATCACTACCATAAAAAGTTTTTTGTTCACCAAATGTAATTTCAATATACTGAGCTTTCATGTACACACAACACAACATAGAATTATAAATACACTGTATTTGGAAAGTCCTGGTCGACAATTCAAAAAAGGTCACCATTATTCCCCAACATTATTGGCGGATACTACCTGGGTTTATCCGCCAACAGTTTGGCAGATGAAACTCGGGTTTATCCGCAGGTATCGATGTTGATTAATTACAAAAAAAATAAAACAACGGGATTTATTCCCCATTACTGTTGTTGAATAAAAAAAAAATTTTAAAAACTTAGACAGATTGATTGCTAATAAAAAGGCTTTTATATGAAAAATTGTTTAAAAAACAGAATCTATTCGCTATTATTGTTGTTGGATAAAAAAAAATATATACAGATTGATTCCTAATGATAAGAAAAGAAAAAAAAACCTGCCCTGCTGAAATCCACGCCACAGTCCCCCAACTGACAGGCAAAGTTCTAATCACTAAGCTACTGTGGACCCTGCTCAACTGTGACGGAATTCTTATAAAATTAACATCACTAAACCAAGAACCCATATCTACGTATGTAGTATATATATACGGATAAGACCTGAATCTTCGTATCCATTTATTAAATAAAATTCCATATTAAATTATTCAGAAAAGCCTCTCCAATTTCAGTCATGCATGCTATCATTTTCAACATGTGTGCAATATGACATGGCCTTATCCATCGGGCTACTGAGTTATTTTAGGCTGGGGTATCAGATTACCATTTTTACCAGGGGGGGGGGGGGGGCCCACAGTGGTAAGCGAGACTTTTAATGGGTTTTGGTTCGGGCTGAAGGCACACAGTCTTCGGAGTTTTGTGAAACACTGAAATTTTCATAATTTTCTTCAACTTTAAAGCTCTATAACTTATATAACTTATAATCTCATGAAGAAAACTGACAAAGGCAGAGAAACTTCAAAGTTTTAATTTAATTCAATATCTAACTCATATAAAGTGCACAATCACAATGCAACATTATTCTCCACTCAAATACATGTAATGTCATGGAATTAATGAAAAAATGAGAAATTTAATTTTTTAACTCTTTCCATACTGCAATTCAGCCCAAATTAGTCCAAATGCGTCAGTCGGGGGGACCGATACATCGGCAAAAAGTACTCTCCTTGTTACCCCTGGGCATTTCAACGATACTGTGTCCATCTAGCTTCCCAGTGTTTTTGTTGTTTGTGGTACAACCGATGCCGCTATTACTGCACTTCAGCAGAAATTAGTCCAAATGCGTCAGTCGGAGGAACCGATGTATCGGTGAAAAGTACGGAAAGAGTTAAAATTTGTTGTGGGGCTCCCAAAGCATACAGAGTTATAAGAAGAGCACTTTTGTGAAGGGTAATTACTGCATGTTTCTCACATTAGTTATTGTTGAAATAACATTGTAACTGATGTCAAATTTGCATTTTCTAATATTTGCAGTGTATAAAACACACACACACACACACTTATGTTTTCTTGCATTCATTCTTCACATTCTTTATACATTCGGAAGAGCATCTGATTAGTAGATCTGTTGTTGTTGTTGTTTCCCTTAACCCCTTGCGTTGTCGTCGGGGCGCCGCCTTGATGCACTGTACACCTCCTTCCTCCATTTCTCTCTGTCGTGGGTGAGGGCCTGAGTCTCTGCAAAGGGCCTGCCTGTCCACTCTGAGATGTTATCCACCCATTTTTTCTTCTGTCTGCCTCTCTTTCTGCTGCCCCTAACGGTTCCTTGTAGGATGGTCTTTGATAAGTCATTGGATCTTGCTGTGTGGCCATACCATTTCATCTTTCGTTTCTTGACCATGGTAAGTAGATCGTCGTGGGGGCCAATATGTTGTTGGATGATCTGCCGGACTCATTCGTTGGTAATATGGTCCAGGTATCCAATGCCGAGGATGTTTCTATAGCATTTCATCTCAATTGCTTGAATCTTTCTTTGCAACTCTGCAGTGAGGGTCCATGTTTCAAATGCATACAGAAAGATAGACAGTACCAGTGCATGCATGAGTCGGATCTTGTACTTCATGGTGATGTTTGTATCCCTCCATATTGGTCGCAGTTTTGCCAGTGCGGTCATGGTTTGTGCAGATCTTGCGAGGACCTCCGCGCGCGATCCGTTGTCCGAGATGATAGCCCCTAAATACTTGAATTGATTGACCATTTCAAGTTTAGTTCCTTGAACCGAGATGTTGTGCGTGAAGGTGCCATACTCATTTGTCATCATTTTCGTTTTTTCAGCGCTGATCTCCATTCCGTACCTTGTTGAGGTGTTGTCAAGGTGATTGTCTAGTCTTGTAAGTTCTTCTTCATTCCCAGCTAGCCCATCTATGTCGTCTGCAAATCAGAGATTTGTGATGGTTCTACCTCCGATGCTAACTGTGCCTTCATGATCTTCCAGTGCATCCATCATTATTCTCTCTAAGAACACGTTAAAAAGGAAGGGGGAGAGGAGGCAGCCTTGGCGAACTCCAACAGTAGTGTGGAACCATTCCCCCATCACGTTGTGGGCGAGTACAGCACTTGTGGCATTGGCGTATAATTGCTGGATGGTGTTGGTGAGTCTTCTCCCCATGTTGAATTTCTTCATGGTGGCCCATAATGCATTGTGCCAAACTCTATCGAAGGCTTTTTTGAAGTCAATAAAGACATGATACAATTTCTGTTGGTGCTGGAGGCGTTTCTCACAGAGAACACGGAGATTGAAGATTTGCTCTGTGGTGCTCCTACCTTTGCGAAAGCCTGCTTGTTCTTCAGCAATGAGTTCTTCCACCTGGGGTCTTAGTCGGTTAAGAATGACTCTAAGCATGATCTTGCTTGCATGGCTGATAAGGCTGATAGTTCTGTAATTTTGGCAGAGCTGAAGATTGCCTTTCTTGGGGAGAACTATACTTAATGATTGGGTCCATTTTGTCGGCCATTCACCTGTCTGCCAGATCTTGTTACAGATAGTTGTGAGGATCTCAATCGTGGCCTCTCCTCCGTGTTTGAGTAGTTCAGCAGGTATGTTGTCCGCTCCTGCTGATTTGCCGCACTTAAGTGATCGTATCGCGGCCTGAATTTCATCTCGCAGTATTGAATGATCGTCCTCCGTGTTCGATTCATGAACGTCCAGTAGCGTAGGGTCTCCTCTGCTCTGGTGGTTGTACAACTCTGAGCAGTACTCAGTCCATCTTTGAATAATTTCCCTATCTTCTGTGAGGGTGTTACCATTCTTGTCTTGTATGGTGTTAACTTTTCTGGGCAAACCTGAGTGACTGTGTCCCATTTTCGTCTGAGCAGTTCTTTGCAGGGGTCAATGTATTTCCCTCCCCTTCTCAAAATGTTGTACTGCACACATACAGAACAGTTCGAGGCATCAATGTCTTCACTGTAACATGTCCAGACACCTTCCCTTTCTGCCCTATTTCTCTCGCTGTTACTAGAATTGAAGGCATCTCAGGTCTCTTCTTGATATAGCACATTCGGAAATAACATCTTGCACACGTGAACTTACTGTAATCAGTGTTGTCTTTTGATATATATCCAATTTGAAAATAAGAAAAATGTCAGACGAACAATTTTTTGCGCAGAAACCTTTTAGCTGAGGCTAAAGTTTGCACCTTGTTTCCACAAACTCGGCAAAGCTTCTCCACACATGACATATGTTCTGACAACGTGTTGCATGTCTGCTCCATGTTGACAAATTTAACTCCCTGAAAAGAAAAATATGTACAAATAATTCAGTCTCAG
This sequence comes from Onchidella celtica, assembly GCA_963931925.1. Classification (NCBI taxonomy): domain Eukaryota; kingdom Metazoa; phylum Mollusca; class Gastropoda; order Systellommatophora; family Onchidiidae; genus Onchidella; species Onchidella celtica. Next base: position 67,945,750 of record OZ007568.1, read on the forward strand.
ATTTTAACATACAGATCTATGTTATTTTCATTTTAAAGATTTTCTTTGATAATAATATGGTCCATCTAACCTTTTAATCAAAAACACCATTCAGTAGAAGGTTCATGAAATATTTAAATCAACATAGTTGTCCATAGAAATCAATATTTTTAAAAATCTGTATAGGACAACTAAACAAATTTTAATTTTTGTTATATCATGAGCTCCTACCTTTCCAGAATATGTACACATTTACAGAAAATAATATGCTTTGGGTGAAATTCTATAGCCATTTTAAATAAAGCAATTATTTATGCTCAAGTGAATTGAAATCAAGCTAGGGCACCATGGTAAAAGTAAGGAAAAAGTTTACTTACCTTTGTAATAATTGCAAAAGAGTGAGACCACAGGAAAACCAAACAATTTCTCTGTTGAAATGTAAATTCACAAACACGTAGGTCGAAGGAGAAGGATTGAATAATGGAAATAAAATAAACCAACCAATCTTAAATTGTAATCCTCGTCACGGTGACTGAGCATAGGTAAATGCATGGCTGTACCCTCCTGCCTAGTCAGCCGGCTATTAAATTTCATGGGGCAATAAAGGCCACACTCAGCCCGAGCCATCTAGCTCAACTGGGTTTCCTCCTTTAATTTTAAAGAACGGTGAAACAGCCGTGACGAATGTTGATTGGGATGAACACAACAAAGGAAGAAGACGGAGGGTTAAGGCTTCAAATTTGGGGAGATCACTCGCAATACAAAATTTATGCTGGCTAATACAAAAAATGCTGGGGGGAAATTTTATTTGACAGTATCGGCACTTTAAAAAACCAACAACAACAAAAAAGGGCAGGGGCTGAAATTGCAACAGGCAATTAACCATGTTAGTTTTAACACTGGCATACTGTTCAACACCTAGTGGCTGTCTATCTATTGAACAGGATAAGTCAGCAATACAACACCATTGCCAAATGATGGAAAATAATGCAGCCAAGCTAAAATCTAAAAACAATTATATATAAATATTTATGTTAAATGTTCTCAAAGTATGCTGAAGATTACAGTTTTGCTGTGCAGGTTAAGTAAGCTTTGGTTACAAGATTGGTCTAAAGGTGAAAGAGGGGGCTGATTGTCAATAACGTGATGACACTTAAATTTAGCTTAGAGCACTGCCATTTGGCGTTCTCAAGGATTAGGAAAAAATTAACACTATTAATTTTTCTTGTCTCTACGGAATCATCGCAAACTTGCTCTATGAGCACCCTGTATATCAAAATCTCTCTCTAAATACATTTTAATCACAATTAGAACGACGTAAGTGTCTACACCTACTCCAATCTGGAACCACGTTCGTCGTGTAGTCAGTCATTTTGTACTAGCAACAAGTGTTTACAAGTTTTGACCGCCATCTTGGCCGTCTCTTAGGGAATAATGCTTATGAACTTAAGCATTAATTTAGATCAATTTTTCCAGAGTACATTCCCTTGAGTTTGTGTGAGCTCGTCGCGCGTGTATATTATTATAATAAAGCAAGGACACGTTTTGTTATTAATTTTTTCTTGTGGGGGCCAACAGCACTGCGCTGATCCCCCCGAGAAACAAAGGATCTCAACATTATTACCCAAGAAAAGTGTGTGTGTGTATCCAAATAGTAAACCATGGTTAACAAAAGAATGCCTTGAAGCTATTGTTGACAAAAAAAGACTCCGAAAAAACTATAGTAAAAGCGACCCCGCTAAAGTAAACAAACAAATTAAAAAGAGAATCAAAGTGTGTAAAAAAGAATACAAAGATAAAATTGAAGCAAGTTTTAAATCAAATGACATGTCATCTGTGTGGAAGGGGATGAAACAGGTTACGGGGTACGATTGTATGAAGAATAAAGTGAATGTTGTGAATGAAAGCGAATTTGCCAATGAATTAAATCAGTTCTACTGTCGCTTTGACAAACACGATTTCTCCAACCAACACCAGGAAATAAGAGACAGTTTTGATTTTGATAATGATGAATGTAATATTTGTTTTGATTATGATGCTGTTGTGAAACAATTTAAATCTGTTAAGGAAAGAAAGGCATCTGGACCAGATAACACTGGAAGCAAAGTAGTGAGAACATGTGCTGAACAACTAGCAAAAATTTTTACTTTCATCTTCAACAAATCCTTTCAAAACCATTACATACCAAACATTTGGAGATTGTCAAAAATCTTACCTGTCCCCAAAAAACCAAAAATATCTGAAATGAACGACCTTCGCCCAGTTGCATTAACTTCCATTATCTTTAAATGCTTTGAAAAACTTGTTTTAACTGAACTAACGAAGGAGGTCAAACAAAATCTCGATCCTTTGCAATTTGCATACAAAGAAAACAGGAACACAGAAGACGCCTTATTGTTTTTATTGCATAACATCTACAGTCATTTAGACACTGGTAAAAACCTGTGTTCGTGTGCTCCTAGTCGATTTTTCGTCTGCGTTTAACACCATACAACCGCACTTAATGTTTCAAAAGCTTACCAACCTACACGTGAGTTCTTTTTTAAAGAGCTGGATCTTCGAATTTCTAACACAGAGAAGCCAGTTTGTGGATATAAACAACACATTTTCCAAATTACTCACAACAAACACAGGAGCGCCACAAGGCTGCGTGCTGTCACCTGCCTTGTATACATTGTATACAAATGATTTCACTGTGACACACAACAACGTTTACCTTCTTAAATTTGCCGACGACTCTGCTATTTTAGGCCTTTTACCTAACTCTGGCCACGAATATTCTAACATTGTACAATCCTTTCATTGTTGGTGTAATAACAACTATCTTCTACTGAATGTTAAGAAAACAAAAGAGCTTGTTTTTGACTATAGGAAAAATAACAACGATCCTGTTTGCCCTCTTACTATCAACAATGAAGAGGTTGAAATTGTCACACTATTGATTCATTGCTTAACTGGCATGCGCATGTAACATATGTATACAAGAAAGCCAACCAGCGCATGTATTTCCTCAGAAAGCTCCGCTTTTTAAAAGTTAGCAAAAGCATTCTGAAAATATTTTACACCATGGCTATTCAGAGCGTTTTGATGTATGGAGTTGTCTGTTGGGGAGGAAACATCTTACAAAAAGATAAAAATAAGATCAATAATTTAATTAAAAAAGCATCCAAAATTTGTATCTGTGATCTGCCATATTTTGATGAGCTGTACACTGGTGCTTGTATTAAAAAAGCTAATATTATTATAAATGACCCCCAACATCCCCTGAACAAGGAATATATAAGATCTGTAAGAAGTTTAAGGCTGTTGTCAAAGAAAACTAAAACTGAGCGCTACTTTAAATCGTTTATTCCATCATCAACTAGGATGTTACAATAATGTCGTCATCTTGATCGTAATCTGTGCACAGTTGAATTATGTCCTGCGTGTCAGGTCAATGTGTTTTAGTTAGGGAAGCATATTGTGTGCACTGTTAATTTTGTTAATTTTGTTAATTTATCAGTGTGTGTGTATATATGTGTGTGTGCGCGCTATGTATCATACTTTCTGCTTCTGTAACTGTATTGTTATGTATTCAATGATCAAAACAAATTTCCTTGTACAAGGACGAATAAAATTTATCTTATCTTATCTTATCTTATCTTGTTACAGGCTGCTATTATTCTAGGCCTAATGCTATTTTTATCCAGTTCAGCTCACAGACAAGTCTGTGGTTCAGCCAGCATTATCAGAGTCAAAATGTGGCAAAAACAAATTCAATAGTGTATATAATTTGCAGCATTACCGGTACCAGAGTTACTTTCGGCTCTGAATCAGGAGACCTCTCAGATTATGAAAGTTTAATGTGCTCTTGAATTACTGGTACTCTTCTTTTAGGCTTCGCATGTACCCTATTAAAGGCGAGCATTTGGACAACCATTGTGAACCACAGGATGAGCAATACAGAAATTTATATTTCTAATTCTGTCATTTATGTATACACTATCAGAAATTGTTTTAAATATAAGTTATTCATGAAAGAAGTTCTATTTGAGGCATAGAGATACTATAATAAACTAGAGTCCGCACGCATGCACAAGTGCAACGCGCCGCAGTGGCCCCAATTGGCCTACATGCGCGCCATGTTGACTTGGGAAGGATTCCCTAGCGAGCAGGCGCTGGCTGTTCGACGTCTCAAAGAATAGTAATCCCATCCCCGCCTATAATTATGTCAAAGACATAATAGATATACTACAAATACGATGCAACACGGGCTGTTGTTGCGGAGACAGTTTTTTTTTTTACATAGAAAGCTAAAGCTGAACAGTGAACGCCCCAATATTTTCTGTTTGGTTTTGTAATCAGACTACGTCCCCCAAACAACGTTCTTCAAAATAACAAATTCATAACTGGCAAAACTAGTAAGAGTCATGAAAATTACAACATGCATAGCTTTGAAAAGAAAATCATGAGAAGGGCAGGTTAGTAGTATATAACAAGGAAAAATGTTCACCTTCATACAGAAACAAAAAATATATATATTTTAGAGGTATAACTGGATCATATAAAGAAAGAAAGAAAGAAGAGAATAGACATTAAAACTTTCAATTTTCTTCTCTCTCCGCACCAGCTTTTTCTTGCTATTTCTTAATTCAGCGGCCTTTGCACAGCTTTCTTTTATTTGCATAAATTAATCTCTGCCTTTGTCCTCTCAAGATGATCTTCGATTGAGTGGTGGGCATATGAGTGATCTAGATCATACATACATGCCTTGGCGAGGGGGGGGGGGGAAGGGGGGTGTTCAGCTCTCAGGATTTTTCCTCTTTTTGGGAGATGGTCTTCTTGGAGTTGGCAGTTTCTGCTTGAGGGGGAGGATAATTTTCGAAAACAGATGGAATTGCCTTTGGTCTTAGTGTCTGTTTATCTAGCCCTGCGTAATTGTCAGAGCTTAGGAAGTGAGCACTACACACTCAGTCATTCTTGGTTGGATACCAAGGCTCCCCATTCTCAGTTTGTCTACTTATTCTGGCAATCCATTTAGCCAGTCTCTCAGATTCCTTCCACGGAAAGCAAAAAAGAAAAAAAAGTCACAATAAAAAGTTGTTGTTATTGTTTGATAAATAATATCGACTGGCATTTTCCATATTGTTGTATTTGTCACGAGTGGAGTGAGCGATAGTTAATAATTACGGGGGGAAAGGAGGAGAGTAGAATTAACGCACGTTGACAAGTAAGGAAAAGCGTGCCTGTTATGAGTGGTGGGGGGTCTGAATGAGGCGAGAGCGCTGTATTACTATCACTGCAAGTTAGAAGGTCCTAGAGAACGGACGCAAGAGAAAGCCCAGCGGGCGAACATAAGGAGAGCAGTCGGAAGACTTGGGAGTAGTGTTATTCCAGTGATGACTGGTAGGTGAAACGATGATTGATAATTATGATTGATGTATTATATTCGTCTATTACCATGATGTAAATAAGTATATGTGAGGAATGTGGAAGCCATTGATGTTGGATATAGCAATGTGCGCCATGAGCGATAGATGAAAGTTGAGTTCATGGATTTGTAGCACGAGTGAGTATTGTGTACTACGATGGAGGTGTGTTACCGTAAGATGTTTGGTGAGTGAAATGTGAACTATTGTGTGTACGCTTCATGGGTTGTAAGGAGAGGTGGAGTGAATAGAAATGGTATGGTATTATACCAATGTAATGTTATTCTTGTAGGTGTCGGGGACGGGCCGAAGAGCCACCTCGGTGAGCACAGGGAATAGGCCAGCATAGGGCCGGGGGCCCACACATAGGCCAAGAGTGAGGCTGTCGGTGCAGGACAGTAGAGGCACATAAAGTCGTGGCAGTCTGGCCACGGACAGGGACGTAGATATGAGCGTGAATGTGCTAATTGGAATGATAATGTACTATTGCCCTGTTGATGGGCTATTGAAATGATAATGTACTATTGCCACGTTGATGGGCTATTGAAATGATAATGTACTATTGCCATGTTGATGGGCTATTGAAATGATAACGTGCTATTGCCCTGCTGAGGTGCTAGTGGAATGCTAAGGTGTTATGGCAATAGGAAGGTGATATTGAGAGACTGCGGTGCCAGTGAATTCATAATGTGCTATTAAGACCCTGAGGGGAGAGGCTGAGGCCGAAGTGTCTTTAGGAAGTAACTACCGGGTTGTGGATCCGAGGAAGAGTGCATGTGGGAATAAGGCCGTTGTACGGCAGTTAAATTCAATAATATAATGTATGTAATTGCGCTATTATCTGTATAATTATGTTTAATAAATGTGTGAGTCTGATGGGTTGTTCTGTTAAGTGTTAAACTTGTTCGTTCGTGATTGTTGTCCTGTCATAACTTATTACATCTCCCAGTCTGGGATTTGTGACAGTATTATGTGCATCTTTGCCTTTTCAGGAAAATGAGGATTGAAAATTCGAAGAGTTGTGTAACATCTGGGGTTTGATCCAGACCTTTGAAAATCGAAACTTAAAGATTGGAATGACACTTATAATGAAATGAGGAGTGAGAGAACCACTTTCATGACAAAGGCTAAAAAATCAGCACAGTGTCGCAAACAACAATATGGCAATGCCCCACGATATACTCATATTGATAAATATATTACAATAGGTTTTGATCTTTAGCCCTTCCCTATTCTCAATTCAATGCACTAAATGATCACGTTGTTTGGACGTACGTTTTATTCATACCCCCGAGGAATTAGGCCTATGGAGATAACCTTGCCACCCAGTCCCATCATGGCTGTCTGTTTTAACTGAGACAATCCAAAACACAAGGGTGATGGGGGTGGGAGGAGCATGATGCACTACGATGACACGTAAATCTGGCCATTATTAGCCCCAGAGCATTTAGCATCCTATCTCTCTCCTTGAAACTGAGCCATCACTGTGCTGTCAATTCGGGGCCGCTTCGGCACTTGTTCATAAAAGACCCACATCTTTGATTCTCTTCTGCCTTTCCTCTCACCCCCCCCCCCCGCCCCGAGTCTTTCCTGTGTTTCTTCGCAAGTGTGTAATTATAATTAAGACAAATGGATGTACAAATCACAGATGGCATGCGTGGGAGAGATTGAAAGACATTGTTATCGTAAACTGGGCTTGCTCAGCCTTAGATGGGAAGGACAGAAGGATAGAAATGATTTATGGAATTCTGAACCATCTTGCATTCAGAAAAAAAAACCTCTGACTTCCGAAATCGCCACCCCAAGTCACAATGGCCGCCACGAGACTCTAATAGTTCCACGTCGTGTGACACCGTGCGCACTCTAGTGTAATAATATCTCTATGATTTGAGGTTTTAGCGCAGTATAGGAACCTTCCTGATTTTGATGAATTTCAGTAAAAAAAAAAAGAATTGTCAGTCTTCGATTGGCATAATGCCAAAATAACCTTTTGAGGGTTACATATTATACAAAATTGGGGCCACCCAGCCGATATAGTGGGAAAAAATTGGCCACGTGGGCGCAACAATAATTGCCCCATAAGCAATTTTTTTACTATAATGTATAAAATAGCTGTACATGAGACGTAATTTGTTAGGCCTGTGTCAGTGTTTATTACTGACCACATGCAATTTCGACGATTTTTCCATGGGGGGGGGGGGGGGGGTTAGAGAAGAGCCTAATAATGACTGAAATCTGGTTTACGTTCTTTTTGGAATTGTGATTATTATATTTTTCTTGTGAGTTGTATTTGGACAACCACTGTATACCACAGGATGAGCAATACAGAAATGAGTATTTCCATTATGTATACTATCAGAAATTAAAGAAAATAGCCTAAAGTACAATCATATATAACATAATAATAATCCCCCCTCCCCCCCCCCTCTCTCTCTCTCTCTGGCAAAAATTCAACAATATTTCTTGTACCGAATCATGTGGACACGAAAATGACAAAGGTATGCTTGGCTGACGAGGAAGGGAAAAAAGTGGACGAAATTAGGGAAATTTCACTTTCCTCTTTATTACCGAGTTCCCTTTTTCTGTTACACCTGTCTTTATTTCCACCAATGAACTATTTTCCCCACTTCATTCTTTCAATTTTATACAACAGGACTCTGCTGTCAGAGGTTCTATAATTAATTCCTTTTCTTTTTTTTACCGATTAGAAAAAATTAATGAGAACTGCTGCTACATGTTATAGATTTTTCGCGCGTGTCGTGGCTCACTTATAATTTGAATACTGTCGAAAATCTCAAATGTAGCTCTTGTATCCTGAATGGTTGCTCATCCCCTGCTGTCTAAGTTTTGTACAGAAGCCGGGCCATACCTATATGATATCGGGAAAGTGAAATGTGACAATAATTTAGACATTTAGAGAGGAAGAAAGGCCAATCGCATAATACAGCATATACATGTAATTTTTCTAAGACTTGTTTTTCCCATCTAATAATAATTAAGGGGACTTAACGCGAATAGAAGCTACCGTTATTTTGTCCGAGTTGTCGTTTTTATCTCTTACAGTTGTTAAAAAAAATAAAATAACCAAAATTACTTCTTTTTTATAAGCTTCGTCAAATAAACAAATAGAAAGATAATATTTATAAGATTGAGAATATGAAACTCATAATATATATTAATTCCAAGTTTTGTTTATGTCTATGATTATTTGTACTTTGATATGCGGCTAAGAATAGAAATCCTCTTCCGGTTTGAGTTATCAATTCATTAGCCTGTTACCTATTTCAGGTGTTTGTGAGTCACTGTTCTTATAGTACGACGGTGTTGACACAATTAAAGACTTTGGTAAATTTATATTTTGGTAACTTAAAAAAACTAAAAAAATCGTAGACATCATGTTTGGTGGCGGAGGAGCAAATTTCCACCGTAATCTCGGTAAGTCACAATGATCTGCCTATTTTGATGTTATTGGAGTCTGTGACAGTGAGTGTGACCGAAACAATCAACAAAGACACTTTATGTGACCATCATACATTAAACAGATTCCATGTTCAAAGGCTTGCTGGAAATGTAAATAGGCCTAATGTTAGATTTAAACTGGTAGAGATGATGACATTTAGATCTGATTAAAGGAAGGGATCAGACATATTGATTGGCTTCACAATATTCACATCAACCGAGACAATAAATTCAGATCCAGATCTAGATCTAGATCTAGGGTAGGGTAGGGTAGACCTAGATCTAGATCTAGACTAGATGTAGATCTAGATCTAGTCTAGACCTAAATATGGGGAGGACTTCCGAATGCGTTCCATAGCTCGACAAGTGCATATATATAATAGGCAATATCAGATTGATATGTAACGACGTGAGGCTAGTCAGTTTGTATCATTGAGGCCGTAAGCCGATGTTCGTCTGGGCAGTAGTTAGATTGACATATCAGGGAAAGCCGTCGGGGTAGCTATGTATTGTTTTCACTCGGGCTATGGAACGCATTCGGAAGTCCTTCCTAAATATGAAAACAAGGACAGACAAAGAGTTCCGTATGTCTCGACCACCCAGTCAAGACACACTTAAACTATCCCTAACTCTAACGTATTTAAAAGTAATGAAAGGATGTGGGGGTAGACCGTAGAGGGATAAGATAAGAAGCACAGGATTCATTATTAGTAATTAGGGATAGGTTTTGAGTATGGTGACTTGATGGTCAGGTTGTACAGAACTCTGAAGATAATGGAGCTACACATGTTGAAAACTTTGAGTCAAAACTGGACCGCCATAGCTTGGCTGGAGCAGATAAACCCAGAATGGTAAAAGTCATTTAGAAGGCCTAATGACTGGTAACATTTGATTTATAAATATTTTATATTTTTATGAAAGTTTTTCATTGAAAGCTAGATCTATATCTTGTTGTCAAAGATGGAATGAATTCATATTTAATCATAATGATGAATTGAATTTTATATTTCCAGAGAGGGAAATGGAGCTAAAATTTTTAATTTAATCGAGAGTCTAGGTCTAGTCTAGTACAGTAGTAGATTGATCTAGTAAGTACTTTAAGTAGATCTATGCCTTATTTTTCAGAAAAAGCCACAAGTCAGTTACTGCTAGAACCTGACTGGGACTCAGTGTTGCAGATTGTGGACTGTATCCGCCAGGGAGATATCCAGTAAGTTTTATTTGTTTACGTACTGTGCAGACACTTAGAGCCTACAGTACTATTTAGACTCAAGATTTTAGTCCTAAGGCCACAAAGGCCTGCTTTCAGGGGTGGGTTTAGGAAAAACGAATAAGAACTGCTGCAGTGCTGGGGAAGAACATTTCTGGCTTTCTGATTTTCTTCATTTTCAGACTTTCAGTTTCTCATTTTCCCACTAGTGAAAATGCACTTGCTTAAACCTGTTTTCTGTCGGTGAGTCCAGGCAAAGGAAAGGACAAACTGTAGAAGAGTGAAGTTGTTGTTTGGTTGTTTTTCAAGATGTAATTGTAACTGATGAAACTTTCATGAGATTTCAAATTCAGTATCAGAACCACTCTGAAGTGAAATGTTGAAAGTCTCAAGGGCCTTGGTTCTTGCCTGTTTGTTGTGATACATGGGTGATTTAGTGAACTCCACAAATGGCTCCCACTTTCAAAATAGTAATGAAAGTTTTTTCTGTGGTTATCCATTTGGCACCTAGAGAATTTTTATGCAATGCTTAATCAGGATGAAAAACAGGAATGTTTCTGTCTCAGACTATCAAGAAGGACAGTAGGTAGAATCGGCATATTCTGCCATCTTTTATGTAAGGACAGACGCATCACCACGGCAAATTGGCAATTGTAGCATTGACTTTGATTCGTTAGCTGATTTGCACTGCGACCACTGGAGGCAACGCGAAACAACTGGCGGCGAGCTGAAAGTAGTTCGCTACAGTAAACAATGGCATGTGTTTACATGTTTAATTGGAGACGTTCAGTCAGTTCTTTCGCTTCCTTTCTCTTGTTTACACGGATGGTACGGAAACTGAGCAGCTTGGATTCATCCTTTCCACCCCTGTTATAACAATCAACTACAATGCAACCAGCAGACATTTTAACCACCTAGGCACATCTCGAAAGTTACACTAATCAGCTGATCCACCAGCCATCTTTAGTGTAGGAAGATCAAAACAAAGACATTCTGTGACGGCATGCACATTCTACATAGGAAAAGGTTGAGTTTCCATTTTGATTTTTGAATACTGTAAACACTATAGCGTCTTTGATCTGCTAAGTTTCTTTCCTGAAAGAGAATTCCTTTCCCCCACTCAATGTAAACTGGCCTTAATGTATTCAAAAAGAAACTATCAGCCTTTCAAAGCTGGCCTATTCTGGTCTCAAGAAGTTCTGAATGAAAAGTTGAACGTTATTTTCTTTTTTAACCCTGTGATGTGAATGGAAAGAAAATGTGGATTTCTAATTTTCTTTTTTTAAACAAACTGTCCTATACATTGTTGCATGTCATCTCGTCACTATGTAATTTGGCTTCCATTTTGTCGCTTTTTGCGTCGCAATAATAATATGATGTGTCAGCATTATATTATAGTTTTTGTCAATGTGAAAAGTACAGAAGTTTTGTAAATCCTGAATGTTTATTTTTATTGATCATTTCAAAGGAAAAGTTACTGATTTGTTGGAGGCATAAGGGAGATTAAAAAGAAAAAGTTGCCATAAATGAAGGTTTCACATCAGAGTAAAGAGCTTCTTAAATATAATGTATAACATGTATTGCTGCCTAGATTTCATATAAATTGTGAAACTGAAAAGGACAGAATGTCTCAGATCCAGGCTTAACATTTAAAACATTTAAATTTCCTACTTTCAGTATGGTTGAGTTTCTAGTTCCATTGTCACTTGTGGAGTTGACACCCAAAATGCCCTAAAGTGCAGACTGAATTGAATGTTTCTTATCCAATTGTTTATTTTAAGCTATTTTGGAGTCATTTCCTTTAGATAAACAGGAGAAGAAGAGAAGTAACCTGAGCAGTTTTTATAGATAGATGACATCTATTTGTGACTGTCCATTACTCATAGAATGCAGGACATACATGTAAAACATCATCGAAGTATCATGGTTTGTATTTCATATGACCTTTTTTTTTAAAATGAATATCTAGTGACCTAGCATTTCTTCGGAAATGCACTGATGGTTGACAATAAGGAGAGTTATGTCATTAGGTATTGGTTTAGCTGTGAACAGGTTTTGAAAACTTTCAGCCCTTGTTGTAGTTGTACTTCTTTACTTTGCATTAGAATGAATCCTTCTGTTTTTTTTCAGACCCAAACCTGCACTGCTTGCCATTAAGAAGAAGATTACTCAAGAAAACCCCCATGTGGCCACGTTTTCCCTGCAGGTAAGATCCAAGCCTAAAGTTGTGTTGTGAAGCACTAAGAAAAGCTTTGCTTGTAGTAAATGAATGGCACTGTAGAACTAGTACTTTTGTAAATTATGTGCGGTTTGAAACCATTAAAAGAACACTGAAGATGCAAAAACAAAAAATGCAAAATCAGGTGTGAGGAAACAAGTCTCAAATTTCTATAGTTGAAGAGAAGACAGATCAGGAGACAGGACTCCACTGATATTTCCTTAATTCTTGTTAATTTCAAGACAGACAGTGATAATAATGAGATTTTGTTGTTGTTGTTGTTGTTAATGTTTTTTAACCTGACCCATTTGATGATGTAGGTATTTTGAGATAAGATTATGTTTAATATTGTTTGTTCTGTCAATTTCACATTGTTTTGATATTTTAGCAAGCACATGCATATAATTATAATATCAAATGCTTCACCTTAGACTATAGATACACAGTGAAATATAACAATATCCTTCATATTATAATGTTATTTGATGTAGGAAAAATAATCATATGTATCTGTTGCCATCTTTTTTTCTGTTTGTAAAGGTCCTGGAAGCATGTGTGAAGAACTGTGGATCAGGTTTTCATGCTGAGATTGCAACCAAGGAATTCATGGAATTCTTGAAAGATCAAGCCAAGGTACGGCTGCAAAAAAAGATCACTGTATATAATGCCTGTTAACCTTTAATTTGCCATATTGCCAAAAACCGCTGCTGCCTAATTTCCCCAAACCACAAGGCATGTGCTGGTTTACCACAACTTTACATTATTAATGTTTATCACTCCTTAAAAAAAACTGTATAAATGCGGGACTGTGAAATCTTTAATTTTGTGAAATCCATAGCTAAATAAACTCAACTAGAAAGTAAATAATTTATGAATAATCTAGTCCACTTTATATTGTGGGAAAGATGAGTGATACAGATGAAATTTACGACCAATAAAATTAATGGATTTCATTTGCCAACAAATGGTGGGAAAGACATCCAAAGCACATTATTTGTTTACAGTTCTTATGGATATGTATGGTTTGCAGTAAGGAACCTATTTAAATCCATTTAATGGTTTACCAATACTGATGTTTACCATTGTATGTGTCATAAAATTCCAGGATGTTGAGCTTTTTGTATTGATATTATCCTTTATTTTCATTCTTGAATGATTTAACTTTGCTTTTTTCAGATTCGAACTGAGCCAGTGAAACAAAAAATCTTGGAGCTAATACAGTGTTGGTCCCATGCCTTCCGCAATGAACCCAGTTACAAGGCAGTTGAAGACACTTTCCATCTGCTCAAAATGGAAGGTTTGTTATTCGTAACTAATTCAGTGACATTGTCACTTTAGAAATATACTCTTCATAAAGTAGAGATCTTTTGTGGGCTGGTAACTATGGCAATTTTGCAATGGTTCACTTGTGATGTTTTTGGGAATGTAAATTTCTCTTGACCTGTCTTTACAGTATTACAAGTGAAGTATAATCTGAAATTATTACGTTTCAAACATGAATTATTACCTAACATTTAATGTTGTGATTTGGCTGTGGTTCTGTTTAGTGTGTAAAGGTCAAGTTGAATGATAGCCAACGAACATGCAAGGTTTATATCGCTCTCCTTGCATATAGAAATAAAATGCTCTTATTCAGAAATACTGGGAATGATTTTATCATTTTACCACCAGGTTACAAATTTCCAGCTCTTAAAGAAGCAGATGCTATGTTTGATGCAGAAAAGGCTCCATCTTGGAAGGATGGAGAAACCTGCACCAGATGTAGGGTTCAGTTCAGCATGGTGCAGCGCAAGGTGCGACATTTTTATGCTTTTTGCACGGAGAGTTTTAGTTCATGTAGTTTTCCTTTTTTTGTTTTCTTTGTAGCTCAAATAAATCAGATCAGGGGAACTTTTTAGCAGTTTGTGTCATTCTAATTATTTTTGCAATATTTGTTAGTGATTTATTCTGTTTGTGGAAATTTCCTTGATGAATTTGATTGGATTTGGATAGGAAAGGGGCAGTGTTTGAAATGACTGCATAACTTGATTTTAACACTGAAAACTGGTGTATCAAGGAACCTTAAAAGCAACTTTCATCCCATATGGTCAGGTTCTTGCTCATATAAGAAAGAAAAGGGTCAGATATCTAGAAATTCAATATGACATATATTCCTGTAAGTTATTCTCATGGGAAGGGCTGCCTGAAAAGACTAACTTTTTTTTATTTATTCAGCATCATTGCCGCAACTGTGGAGAGGTATTCTGTGGCAAGTGTACCTCTAAGTCATCAATTATTCCCAAGCTTGGCTTTGAACGAGAAGTCCGTGTATGCGATTCCTGTTTTGACAAAATTAACAAGTGAGTAGCTGCTATTTAGTGTTCAGGATAGCATTGATGGGGTTCATGTAATGCTACACTTTTCCAGCAGATACAGGTGTTCTTTAGTATCTAACTCAGCAAATGGTGTTATCCCATGAAATGAAGTGCTGTTTGGGGGAGAAGAGCATTGAATTTTTGGCAGTGCTTTAGTCATTTGTGTGCAGTGTTGGGTTACTTTGCTTTCACAATTGGAGAAAGTTTAAAACATGGTTGATGGCTACTTGCATCTGGTTTACATCAGAAGGGAGAGTGTTGTGGTATGACTTTTGATTTTGCTCTTGTGAGGAAGGTAATTATTGCAGGATATTTTCACATTTTTGGGAGACAAAAATTTTAGCTGGGAGAAACAGACCAGGAACCTGCTGTCGTTCCACATTATTATGACAAGATCACAAGAATCAAGTGGCAAAAATCATAGTTCTGGATTGTGCCGTGAGATTTTAGCCTGCGGATTGCTGAGCAAGAAATTATTTTGTCAATTCCATCCTACTTAAAACTTACTAGTTTCCAGTCACATGGATTTCTTATGAAAAAGGAGATATTCATTTGTGATGGATTTCACCTCCCTTGTTTCATCATGTTTTTGTTTGTGAGTTTGGTTCTGCATTTTTAGAATATAGAATGATTTGTTCTCGTAGAACTGCTTAATCCTTCTGCCAGTATTTATTTCACGTGTAGGAAAGAGTTCCGTATGTCCCAACCATGTTGAACTGTTACGGTTCATTGCAGAGTGTCTTTTACTGTTTCTGGTTGAAAAGGGATGAAAATAGGCTTCGAGTCAGGAACAAAGACAGGGTTAGGGATAGGTTGTTCTTAACAAGGTGGTTGGGACATAAGGAAATCTATCCCACATGTTCTATTTCGGCAAATTAACCTGCAGATTTGATATCATATTGTCAGAAAATAGGGCATTATACTTATCTATTTCATATGCATATATAGGATGAAAAAGGCAAAGAAAGGAAAGAGGTGAGACAACTGGATTTGATTTGTAGTTTTAATTCGATTCATTACTTTTACATTAAATTAAATGTGAATTAAAAGAAGCAATGTCCATGTATGGGAATCTGATTTTACATGTTGTGAAGCCACCACAGTTACCTTTAGTGCAATAATTATTTGTTTTTCTTTCAAAGTTTCCTTTATTCAGTGTTTTATCATATTATGTATTGTAGAATGACTTGGCGTGCTCAGGCATGATATGTTTACAATGCCCTTTAGTGTCATCATTTATAATGGTTATCATTTTTTTTTTTTTTAATGAAAGTCCATGCATAAAGAATTGTGTTATAAGGCATGCAGCATTTCATAGTCCATGTATTTATGTCCCTGATTTCTCAGTATTATGATCACTGTAATTGATACCACTGCTATTATAAATACTGTGTACTGTACAATAGCGCCCCAAGTATCCTATGCATTTGCATAATTATATATTTCATGGCATACTTTCCACTGTAAATGTCTTGATTCATATTGTCGTCGGTGTGATGGCCAAGCCGACCATCACCTGGAAACAAAATTTTTACAGAAGGAAAAATTTCCTGTTACAAGCTGGTTGACAGCAAGGGATTGTTTTCAAAAGTGCATGTTAGGAAACAACTTTTCTTATTGTGTAACTCGATGGCTGGTGTGCAAGTGGCTTAATAGTTCTGGAATTGGGAGATGGGTGGATTGTGCATAGTTTCTTGTGTCATTTTGACTACGAAATGAAGCCAAACTCATTCTGCACATGACAGGTTGCCGAACAAGTATGCCCTGTGAATCATCTGGCCACTGGTCAGCATGATTTAATGCGGTTCGTGCGTGACAGAATACAGAAAGGTGTTTCAGGCACACAATAGACATTTTAAAAAATTCGTCAATACATCAAAACTTTATTATGTAAAGGTCATCTAACATGGCAATGGTTACTGTAGTTCCACATTCTGGTATGAAGAAGTAAAAAAAAAAAAGTAAAAATTGAAAATTTTCTGAGATAGATGTGGCCACAACACCGACGATACATATGATAGGCAGAAAATTGTCTCTGTAACCTTTTCATATGAAATAGGAAGGTAACAAAGAAAAGGTAATGGAACATTTGATCAACCATTTGTTGTCTGTTAGTTGGGTTGTGAACAAATATTATTACATATTTGTAACAATTTTTTCTTTCTTATTTATGTTTTTTTTATACACCCCGCTTCTGTATTGTTAGGATTTTGGAATTTGGTTTACCTGTGCAAGTTGCGCTTTAACTAAGGAATGGGTGGATGGAAAAACCTTTGGTTGGGTAAATGGAAAAAAATATAATAGAGCATAGACATAACAACGATGGTGCCGCCACAAGCTGTTAAATCACACATGGCTCAAGGTTCGGGTGAAATGGGAGGGCCCATGGAACAAATGAACCCAGCCATGAAAAGTATGAAAAGTACTGTTATTTTACACATAAAAAACAGGACCAAAACATGAAAACAAAATGTCTTCAGGAATGAGGTGTTATAGATGTACATGTATATGCAAATTTCAGTTGTCTCAGAAATTAAGTCACTAGAGTTAAAATGAGGACAAGCTTTGCCTTTCTGTTTGTATTAAATTTAGAATAGTGTGACATTAAATGATACTTGACCTCATGAAAATGTTTCTATGTATTGATCAGTTTAGATGTTTGGATTTTGTACACCTTGTATCGAGACTGTTTCACTGGTTACAAAAACACCTGTAAAGGGTAGATTGATACAAAAAAATTTTATAATCAGGGACATTGTAGTCCAAACAAGAAGTAACTTTGGACTTCCCTGTGTTGCAGCAAAATCAAGCGTGATGGATTTTTTTTTTTTTTGGTTGTTGTTTCAGATTATTCAAATTTGTGTGTTGTGTTAACAAAACAAGCTTCAAGAGAAAGAAAAAAGTCATGGTCTTCATAAGCATATTTATGTCCACAGATAGCATAATTTGAAAACTAGTATAGGTGGGTTTTTTTTTGTAGAAAAGGTGTTTGGCATGCATTTAAAAAGCATGTTAAATTCTTTCTCCTAGCTGGTTTTGAATACCACTGAAATGCCATATAATATTTTGGCTCTACTGATGTTTTTTTTTTTTGGAAGTAGAATGGTAGATTTTTTAGATAAATTTCCAGTAATTTTCGCTATTGTGCTGAAACTTCGGGCCTTTAAATAGCCTTTGCTTGTCTCTTGATGGTTTGTATTTGTAGGCATGTTTACATGTTGACAAAGCCCACAAAATGTAAATTTATTGCAAAATATGTGTTTATTGATTATTTAGTTGATTAAAATAGAAGACTGTCTCCTTTTTTTTTTTTTTTTGATATTCCTATGTCACTTTAAAATGAATCGTTCCACATAGTGTCAAATATCCCACAAGTTTTATCTGTTTTAATACAGTTTGTCTGAGATAGAATATGGAAATACTGCATGATTGAAATTGAGAGTTGTATACACAGAACTCTAGAAACAAGAGAAACTTCATCAGAATTCAACAGCTTTTATGCACACTGTAATAGATACTTGCACTGCTTCCAGGATTTACATGCAGTCCGCTGCACCTGATTGTTCTATAACATAATAGATGTTGCAGAATCTCTGGCATGTGATATGTAATTCGCAAAAAAAATTGGTCAGCATCTGCACTGATGTACCAAACAGAATATGACAGATTCAGGTGACATCTAACAAACCACTAATTCTTTCACTGGTGCTTTAATAACACACCCACAGATAGTGCATCTTCTATGAGAAGAGATGTGAATTTGGCAAACACTGTCAGCCACTTGCATCACATGAAACTTGTGGCATACTCACAACTGGTGTGAAAATATCCTCTGATGTGTCCATTATTTTCAGGGCAAGTACAGGCAACAAAAAGGAAGATGATTTGCCTGCTGAATATTTGGCCAGCCCTCTCTCTAAACAACCGCAGGTTAGTACTGATATTTTATTTTTGGTATTTTGTTTAATATTTAAAATTTTAGCAGTTTTGATGAAAGAGTCATAAAATTTAGAAAAACACTTAAATTTTAACTCACTGACGCCCAGGATTTTTACCCTAGCTATTCTCTGGTACCCAGCGTTTCAAGGGTATTTTAAAAAAAATATTAAAAAAAACTATTTTAAGCTACAGTGTTGCAATTTGACATGTATGTAAATATTATAATAAGATTTATAATGTAACAAACAGAATTGAGTTATCTTTCATAGTTTTGAGTTGTGAATGTGTGAATCATCTTCTGAGTCAGAAGAACTAAAATACTGGGCTGTAGAGGGTCCAGGTCAGTGTTTAGGTCTACATGTAGCTGTTACACTGTCTGGTTTACTACCCTGAGAGGCTACTGCATCATTAGAAGGCTGTGTAGAGCTAGATCTGCACATTTTTTGTACTTTTGTACTCGAAGTCGGAAAGACCGTAGGATTTTGAGCAAGGGGGGGGGGTAGCAGTACAAAAACGATCATAACTTCGTTAGTTTTCACGCTAGAGAGCTCATCTGGGTACTCAGTGAAAGGGAAATGACTCTAGAATTCACCCGTGCCACAGTCATGGCACTATTACGTTACCCTTATGAGCTATTCATTGTTAAGAGTAAAATCGCACATACGCGATGTCGGGTAGCTGCCGTCGCAGTGAGAAAATTGCACCCGTGCGATGACGGGCATTAGTGAGTTAAGGGTGATGCTTTAAATCATTTTAATTTTTTTTTTCGCAGCTTGCATTTGAAATCAGAAATGCGCCCGAGTAGAAAAAAGAACAAAAAAAAAAAAAGAAAGAAAGCTGCTCCTCCCAAAGAGACAAAATAATCTGACTTTAATGTGGTAGACATGACACTTATAATAGTTGTAAGCCAAAAATATTACAAAAACAGAGAACACCTCTTTGTCTGGAATTCTGACTCGGCATGAAGGTAAAGGTTAATGTGTATTGTATTTGATTGGATTTGACCATTGTTTGATATTCAACGCAGGCTCCACCAACCAAATCTGAGCAAGAGCAACAAGAGGAAGAGGAGCTTATGCTAGCTTTGGCTTTGTCCAAGTCTGAACATGAAACCAAGGAGAAGGAAGTGAGTGCCCTTTTTTTATTCAGTTTAAAATATGATACCTGTGCTATACAGGAAGGAAGTTATCTTCGGCTGGTCACCCACTGGTTCAAGTCTTGTTTTGCCTTGGTTTTAGTGTGAGGCATGGTCTGTGAAGTTAAATGGGACCCTGTTCACTGGCGGGACTGAAACAAGTCTGTCCCACTAGTTCAGGTACATCAAGACTAGCTTGCCTTGAGTCAGTTGGCAAAAAGAAAGACCTTTGTGCGCTTAAGTCAAACCAATCTTGATTCAGGGCACCGCCAGCCTTATTTTTCGGTCTGATTTGCAATATCTGAGAAAGTAGGATTTCAGTTTCCAAATTTTGCATTCAAATATCACATGGCTGCTTAAATAATTTATCTCAGTAATCAGAAAGGGAATTTCCTGTGCAGCCTGCCTTTTGTTTGGGTGTGGAAATTTCAGAGAAGGATTAGCACTCTACAGATGGCACATCCACTGATAACCTGACTGACTTCATCAAGTTGTTGCCACTTTTCCTTACCTCACAGAAATCTGAGAGTACTTTATAGTGAAAAAATAGGGAACACTTTACTGACACCCCGTTATTGTTGGCAGATGTATAAGGAGTCACACGCCTGAGATATTGCTTTATGCTTTGGAAATTATTGTGAACCTTGCCAAATTTTAGGTTTATTTATTGTTAATTCCTCTTTTTGATGTGGATCCATCATTAATATTTTTATGCTTCCAGCGTGAACGTCTGAGGAACAATTACGGAACATACAGTAAAACAACCAATGAAAGGTCACAGTCTCCTCCCAGAGCTGCTGTTGCAATTGCTGTAAGTCCATTAAGGTTTAATTTGACACTTTGTCAAATATAATTAGCTGTCAGTTATTTTCTAAACCGGTTTTACATTTATTTGATAATTTGTATGACCTATGAATGTGGCACAAAAGGATTGTGATCTGACTTTATTTGTTAGTTGCACAAGTGGGTAATCATCAGCCATGGAGGATCACATTCTGATTGTAAAAAAAAAGGTCAGTTCTAGAGTGATGTTTGAATGGTGAACACAACTGAGTATTTTCTAAGTTGGGATTTTGTGAAATATGTCATTTTTTATGTTTCCTGCACAGTCGCTGCTATGAGGTGTGTGCAGAAGTCATAAATGCAAAATGCCTCAGCTGTCCCATCTTATCAAATATAGTATCTTTAATGACACTAATCCAGTTTTCTTTGCCAGCAGCCCTTGGATACCTCTGACATGGACCCTGAGCTTGCACGCTACTTGAACAGGCACTACTGGCAGCAGAAATCTGAGGAGCAGCAGGGTCCACCTACTGTATCCACCACAGTGCCAAGTGCTCCATCAGTTAATGCAGAGCCCAGAGTTAGCGGTGGACAAATCAACGAGGTGGGCATATGGCCAATGTCATTTAAATTGTTCTGTTAAATTGTGTTGTAGTTGCAAGGAATAAAATTTCACATGCAACAGTTGGATAGATGAGATTCCATACGATTTGCCCATTTATATTATTTTTTGCAACCTAAAGTTGCAACGAAAGAAAAATGCAAGATATATTAATAGTGAAAGGATAGTAAGTCATTTTTACCACAGTTTGTTCACACCATATGTACCTGTGTTGATTCAAGAATCCATAGCTAAAATGCATTTATGAAACAATGATGTACATGAGGAAAAAAAACAACTCAATAAAGTCTCACGGAAATTTTATGTGTACACATGTTCCTGTTCACACAATACTTGAAGATTCTGTACAAAATTAATAGTTCTTCAGGGCTCTGTGGCCTACAGCTGTATTTTAAGTATTATTTTATGGGGTCTTCTTTTCAAAGACATTTATGTTTTCATTGTTCCAGAGTCCCCAGGTGGTTTCATCTCACCTGTACCAGAATGGAGACACAGATGATGGACATGAGCAGTTTCTGTCTGCACTGCAAGGATCACTTGAGATCTTCGTCAATCGTATGAGGAGTAATTCTCAGCGTGGACGCCCCATTGCTAATGATTCAGCGGTGCAGTCACTCTTTGCAGTCATCAGTGAAATGCATCCTCAGTTAATGACTCACATACAGGAGAGAGAAGATGCAAGATGTAAGTTTGCTCTAGCCAATGCCTTTTTTCAGTGGTGTGGTGTTTTAGAATTATGTGGCATTATGTGGCATTTTTCCTCTTAATAATTTGCCATCATTTTTAGATGTTCTTTGTGAACATGTTAGCGATGAAGGCTTTTAATATGAACCTGTGACATGGTGTCTGTTCTGATTCGTTGATTAATTTCATATTTTAGTTTTTTTTTTTTTTTGCATGGTGAATTATTTTTTGCCCAGTATCCAGTGTCTGCCAAAATGATAGTGCAACAATCTACAACAACACTTAATCTAATGGTGTAAATGCCAAGCGTGACACATTTTAAGATTACTCATGGACAGTTAGACAGATTGTTCATCAAGCTGTTTTAGTCATCAATAGGCAAGACATACCTTTCTTAATTAAATTCTTAATTGATACACCTTTCACAAGACAGATTTTGGCGGTATGTCATCCTAAATCTTTAGAATTGTTTTTCACAGGTGATAGTTTTTTTTTTTTTTTCTTTCTTTACATTGCTCCAGTTCTGAATAACTTTGTGGCATGTTTTCATTAAAGATCTTTTTACTCCCCAGCCTATTATGAAGGTCTGCAAGACAAGCTGACCCAGCTGAGAGATGCCAGGGAAGCCCTGGACTCTTTGCGTGAGGAACACAGAGAGAAACGCCGTAGAGAAGCAGAGGAGCTGGAGAGACAGAGGCAGATTCAGATGATGCAGAAATTGGAAGTCATGAGACAAAAGAAACATGTGAGTAATGAGATCATGATTTTCTCATGGAGAATTGTTTCATCATCAAATTGTAGACAGGTGAAGGCATGGGT
This sequence comes from Onchidella celtica, assembly GCA_963931925.1. Classification (NCBI taxonomy): domain Eukaryota; kingdom Metazoa; phylum Mollusca; class Gastropoda; order Systellommatophora; family Onchidiidae; genus Onchidella; species Onchidella celtica. Next base: position 67,968,360 of record OZ007568.1, read on the forward strand.
TGTTTTTTTCTCTTCTTTTTTGTTTTAAGAGGTGTGGTAAGACTTTGGAAATTTTCAGTACCCTGCAAAATCATCCTGATTTCTCAACTTAGTACATGTTTTGCTTGTTTTTCACATGTATAAAATTGTGGTCCGAGGAGCTCTTGCATTTCTGTCATCAGCATGATATACCATTTCCATAACGTAAATATTGTACATATGCTTTGATATAACATTACAACACATTTTTAAAAAAAATATTGTCCGATGAGCTGGGAGGGTTTATATGGATGACAAATTACACGGAAAAAAATTGTTCATTTGTTGATGCTGGGAGGCTTGCTGCAATTATATGAATGTTATATTTTGGCGAAAAATTCATTTTGGGGCAGGGGGGTAGTTGTTTTTTTATGTTGCTTGGAGGGTTACAACAGGGATGTGAAGGTTATATTTTGTCGAAAAATTGACTTTTTTGTTGATCAGGGCTGGGATTCGTCCACGGATCCACGAGATTCCCGCGGACCTCGTTCTTGACTCCCGCGGGAGACCCTCGGGGATGCCCCTTAAAAAAAAAAAAATTTTTTTTTTTTTTTACTTTATATATATAGTGTTGAGACCTGGCCTAAGTGTTATTGAACGGCTGGTCCGAGACTTGCCAGCGTGCGTGCGTAGATCACTTGGCTTTATGCCAGTAAGCTTGTTATCGGCTATTATGCCAAGAAGCTTGTTATTGGCTCTAAGGCAAGAAGCTTAGGCTAGACATTACGTGAGGCTTCTTTCGAAGTATGCCTATCGCCGTATCGGACTAAAATAATTTTGGCCGTCTTTTTAAAATCTGGGAATCTACGGGAGTGAAATCTGCACAGGCTAGATTCTTCATTCGAACTAGATCACTTTGTTACTAATATTATTGATTACCAAGTAGAACTTAGATATTACTTGAATGTAGTGAAGCATATATCTATAATTATTGTATTAAATAAAATTAAAAACCAGATTACCTTTAATCAAGTAAAGAGGTTTGTTTGTTTTATATGATAAGAGCAGGCCTATTTTAAAACAAAATATTCATCTAATTTTCAAAGTAAAAGACCAAAATAAGACCAAAATCAGCATCAGAATGGCTTGTTTTAAGCTTAATTTTTCAAAATTTTCCAGGGGAGCATCCCCCCGGACCCGCCTAGTGTTTATCCCGCCGGTGGCGGTTCATTTTCCGCCTTCAGCAAAACCTGTCTGATTTTAGCTGAGTACACTTTGGCCTAATCCCGGCCCTGGTTGATGTTGGTGGCATTATTTGAAGCTAGGGAAGGTTATATTTTGGTGAAAATTTCAAAAAAGTCCAATCACACTGCCTGCTGCTACTCCCTTCACAAAACTCCACTTTAAATCAACTTTCCAAGCCGCTGTATCGAACATACCAAGTAAGGGAACCCTGTGGTTTGGTCACATTGATTTGCTCTCTATCCATTACCATTCTGTTTTATATTGGCTGTCCCCAGCAATGTAAACCACTGAATGAAAATGGTAGTAATGGGAAAGCTAATGAGACTGTGAACACTTTCAGCGAAGAGCATGTGTTAATTTACAGTAAATTTCATTTATGAAGTAATTCTTTTTCAGGAATACCTGGAAATGCAGAGGCAGCTTGCATTGCAAAGACTTCAGGAGCAGGAAAGGGAAATGGCTGCAAGATTTGAACAACAGAAACATTTGACACACATTAGACAAATGCAGGCATTTGGCTATTCCCAGGTACGGATCCCATTCTGAGGTTCAAGGATATAAATTGTTATAAAAATCAACATTTAGATTCAGTGGACTATAGGAACGCTTAGAATGATGATGTCAGAATTGAGAAATCATGATGCGAGATAAAAAAATATGCAAGGATGCACTTTCACACCTTGTGAGATTTGCAATTTTCTTTATCATTCAGTCAAAAGGAACTATGCCACGCAGTTGCATGATTTTTTACCATTTTCGTAGTTATATATCCCTGCCATCTGGCTAATGTTTTCCGAAGAGACTCAAAATCTTGCTCCAAGAATTGTTGTATATTTATTCAAATTAGCTAGAGTATTTCAGTGTGTGGGCTTGTATATCTGCTATAGAAAGAGTTAGTTTTTGTGTAAGGCATTTGCACTTCAGTTTTTGGTAATTGCTGACTGCCGAAATCAGTGTCAGATATCACTAAAGCTTCTTATCTTTGCACAAAGTCTTGCTGTTTAATCAGCAATGTATTAATTTCCATTCTGACAGTCAAGTCAACACATTTTTCAATGTTTCCAGGGCTATCCGCAGCCAATGATGGGTCAACCGGGGGTTCCCCTTCAAGGCATGCCACAGAATGCAGGAATGGTACCACAAGCCTACACTCCAGGTGGAGGGTCAGCTGAGGGTTCACCAGTGCATAGAATGACAGGAACAGCCGACAGTTATGGAAACATGCAACAGGTGTGTTTGCTCAATATGGATAAAAATTATTGGAAAAGCTAATCAGTCACCATCTCGTTCTGCAGAGTCACCATCTCGTTCTGCCTATTCTGCCTATCTCAGTACTGTACATTTTTTAACTTTTCAGTTCCTAGATGCAAAGTTCTTTGGTATTCTGAGCAATTATTTTCAAGTTTTCTTTAAAGACAACATATGCTTAGTAATCACCTTCTCCCTCTGAATTCTTCTGAAAATTTTGCTGTTAGTTGTTCCAGGATATGCATGTGCAGAGTTGTAATCTGTGTATGTTATCATTTCAGGGCATGTCTCTTCCTCCTCATATAAGCCAAGGACAGGCAGGAATGTACAGTATAGGCCAACAGCCAATGGGAGGCCAGTATTCAGCCATGCCCCCTGGTGGTTTTCCGCCAGATGGTCAAGGCATGATGAGCCAGCAAGGATATGTGAGTGTGCCTTCGCCTTCATCTTGGTTGTCATTCATTTTCCAATTGTCATATCAGAAACTTGACATTTCAAGCAGCAAACAAATGTTAAAAAAAAAAAACCAGAGAAAAACACATTGCCCATAAAACATCATTATCATCAGAAAGTTTGAACTCACACAGCTCCAGAGCATCTTGGCATGCGGGGTCACAACTTGCCAGATCGTGAAATGTGCCTTGAAGGGCGAGTTCTCATGCCCATCGAATGACACATAGTGAATCAGAAATCACACATTGGTTGAATCACACATTCATTGTAATGCTTATTGTACTGTTATAATGTTATTTTTCATTTAAATAATGGATTGATAACATCCTCTTAAATCTTACTAATTAACTTTTTTTATGGGTATAATTATTTTTATTTGAAAATGCCATATTTATGTAGAACAATTTTGTATTCGCAGAGTGATCAACCTTCAATGAGTTTGCCTCCCCAACATTCAATGTCTGGTCTGCAGACATCAGCCCCACCAAATATGGGTAAGTTAGGGGAAGTAATTGAGGAGAACACTTACTGTACACTAGCGTCTTAGACAATAGGAGTTAAAAATTAATAGGCAGAAATGATTTGATAGCTACAGTGGATTCTTATGTAAACCGCACTTTGGTAAATCGAGGTGATTTTGAAATGGGTTTTTTTTTGTACCTTCTTTGTCTCTATTAAACATTTACTGCTAATTCGAGTTCGAACCACCCCAATTCGGATAAATCGAGCTGATCGGGGGCTGTCATCCTCAATCAACTCAATATAACTTCTGATTTCCAGCCCCATGGGCGTGAAAACCAGTTTCCACAAACACGCTGACACAGGCCTGTTCAACAACTCTTTACTCTTAGCAGCCATGGAGGGGGAGGATAGAGGTGCCGAAAATGATGCAATGGGTAGGGTGCAGAGCCTTCCTCCTACATGTCTGTCCTGAGCAAGTGAGAAACATGCTGCAGAGGGTGGCAGTACTACGGGTGGGGGACACTGCACATGGTGTGATTCTGCCCCAATGACCAATGTTATGTGCCAACTACACGCGTACGCGAGATGGTGCTCGCATTTTGGCCAGTAAATTTATCGATTGCTGACATAACCACAACAGGTACAGCCAAGACACGGTATACTGTAGAATGTAAATTACACACAGTTGAACAACGAGCCATACGGTATGCCCACCATGCTGGCATCAAGCCATTCTGCTACACCGTTATGTAATGCTCGCTAAACAATACAGCATCACATGACTATTAAAGAAAAATTTATGGTAAAGCCCTGGAGGAACAAAGATTTCACTTACACAAGGTTCTTAGCGCTTCAGTACTGCAAATAGGTCGCTGTAGTGTTTACACATTCACCACACTACACTCGGTGGAAAGGGGGAGCGAGTACGGCATTGTTACACTGTGTTATTGTTAATAGTAATTCCACACCATTGATACCAAGGTGGGACAAAGAAGTAGGCCTACAGTCTTGCATTTACATGGGAGAATGTCTTTATCGATTGATGATGTCACCCAGAATACCTGTGGCCAATATAAAGACAGGTAGCACAATTTGCTGGCTAGAACAACATGGTCTAAGCCCTTCAGTGCTGCTTTTTTGGTTTACCGCTATGGTAAGGTCACTTCTAAAGAAACAAATAATCAGAAGATCTCATGACTTATACAGGTTTCTTTGCGTTTTTTGTGTGTATATGTTGGGGGGATGGGGGAGTTTTCAAGGGGATGTAATTACATGATGTATGGTATGAGGCAGACTGCAAAATAATGGTTATTTCTTTGCTCAGAGGTAAACCGAACTTTGGTAAATCGAAGTATAATCCATTTCCCGGCGACTTCAAATTATGCGGGCTCCACTGTATTATAAGATGCGGCCTTTTTTTCCCAGCAGGTGGTTGGCGGGCGCTTCTGGTAGGGTCTCCTTCTGTCCTAATGTCTTTTATCTTGTTTTTTTCATAGCACAGTGTGACCGTTATCATGTCACCGTACTTTCTCCAAACTATACCAAATTTCTCTTCATGCAACCATGGATTTTGGAAGGTTTGCTTATATCATGAAAGGAAATTTAGAAAAAAAAAGTGCTTAAAACTTTACAAAGCAGTAACATTTTGTAGGAATACTGTCACAAATAATATGACTTGCATTGGAAACTGCTATAGTTGCAGACACCATGGTTGGAGGAAACAGAAAACAAATTTTGCAGTTCTGTTTTCAAAAATTGACTGGACTAAAAGTAATTCCTTGGAAGTGGAATGAGTGAATGCCAAAAGGATTCTTTCATAACATTCAATATGTATTTTTGATCGTTGATGTTCCTGGATACATATTAGGTTAATAATGTTACAAGACTGTTCATTATTCTGCTCTACCCACAGCAGCTGCATTAGTTATATGGCCTTATCTATTATAATCTTGACAGATCAGTTTTAATCAGATTATTGTTTGGTAACTTTTCAGGTGTGTACAGTGCAATGCAAGGGCAGATGTCAACTGCTGGCTTACCACAGTCCCATCCTTCTATGGGTGGCATGGACAGTCAAGCAGGTTATGTGTCCGCTCCACTTCAGTCACAAGACTACCAGTCTTTCAGCATGCAAGGTGAGATTGTAGAAAACAAACTCTTAGGATTTGACATTGTTTGTTCCTTGGATTTCAACGATATAACTGTTGGGAGGTGAGGTTGCTGATTTTCATCGCTTTTCCAATCTTTTTGCCTTTTGCGTGAGCTAAGAACAACAAGAAGCGTTCCAAGTACCTTTATTCCAGTGTTTGTTGATCCAGTTCACCCCAGCTGTGTTTTGCAACAGTTATGCAAGTACAGTTTCCCAGGTTTGCCTGCTATTTACTGAAGGGCCACTTACATCCCTTCACTCTGCGAACGTATAAGCGTTTTTTTTAACTTCATTTCAAGGGCAGTGTGATAAACTAGCGTAACTCGGTTTTTATAAATTTTAAAGGAAAAACAAAAACATTTTAGGATAGGGTATTTAATCCTTAGTTTTCAGAATCTAACTCCAACTTATAACACAACCTGCGGGCTGTCAAGGGCTACAAAGCATACTGAATATTTCAATTTTTGAAAGGAGCGGAGTTACAGTAGCTTACCATGTGGCCTTCAATTTATCATAAGCCCACCGGCACTTTACTATATAATTTCTGCATCACTGCATAAATCTTTAACCCCTTGCCTGCCACACAGATTTTCACTCATATGCCGAGTGCAAAGGGGCAAAAAAGGCTGATGTCAAAAATTACACACCGTAAATCCCACGCTTTCAAAATATGCAAATGGCGCATGTAGGTAGGGGAAGTAATTGATATACAAAACAATCACAATTCAGGAATTGTCTCCATATATTATGATCACTCAAGAAATGCATGCGAAATAGGCCTGCAACAGTTCCGAACACATGGCAGTGTAGTGAGATCAAGACAGCCCGGAACATTTCTGGGCAAAGCATTGAAGGAGTTAATTGCAAATGTAGTGGAGTCCACTTAATTCATAGTGCGTGGAATAGGATTAGACTTTGAGTCATCAGTTCAAATGATCACTGGCCAGGGAAAAAACCACCCTTGTACTGTTTGCCCCATAGAGTAATTGCATTTCCATTGTTGCAGGAACAATCCTTCGCCCCTTGTCCTGGTGGTTTCAGATGTAGCCCTGTGGACACTACATTTGTAAAGTTTACAATAAAAGAGATTTCTATATTGTGTTTTTTTCCAAATATTTTTCAGGACTAGCTACAGCCTTGCCTTCCCATCAGAACCAAAGCATGTATAATAACCAGGCACCACCTCCACAACCCCAGCAGTTTCCTTCACAACAGCAGTTTCAGCAACAACAACAACAGCAACAGCCTCAACAGCAATACATGGGTCAATACCAACAAGGAGCGCAGATACCAGGAGGGCCACAACCACCTCCGGCGCAGAAGGAAATGCAACTTATTTCATTTGATGACTGATTTTTTTCATGTTTTATGGGCATTATTACAGTGGCTGGAGATAGTAGGAGGATTATGCAAATTACTGATGCGATTATTCATATTAAACAAGACAATTTCCTGCTGTATGTAACTTCTTTTTTTGTGCTTTTTTTTTTTTTTTCCCTTCAATGTAATATTTGAATTTTATTTTTAAAAAAGGGATTGGTAAATTTGTTTAGCCTCATTTATACATGCACAGTTCAGAAAATAATAACTATGTCAGGGATTCACACTCAAAGTCACTTAAAAATTCCAAATGTGAAATTTTTAAAATCCATAATGAAGAAAAACTACATTCGGCTCTGAAAATATTCATAATCAACCAAAACTGCATTTGGCACTCATAAATGTCATCATCAGCCAAAGGTACAGTTGGCATTCAAATGTGGAGAACACTGCCATCAGAATACATGCATGGAGATTTGCAACAATGAAAATTAATAGTTCTTTTTTTTTTTTTTTTGGCCAAATTTGCCGGAGGAGATGGCTGGTACTGGAAGGTTGCACTCTCCAACCCAGGAAACGCTAACCATTTCAATGTATCATTTTTTGACACTTGATAATAATAATAATATGTATTGTCTGACTGGCATTTATCTTATTGGTTGTGTTGCCGGATAGCTGTATCGTTTTTGCTCACACCTATACATGTATGTATTGTTTATTCACAAAAAACATGTCACATTCCTCATCAGTGCTGGATTTAGACCAGGTTGGGCCATGTGTTAGGTAAAGCTTGGAGGCCCTTTTGTTGAAAAGTTATCACTGAAGGTTTCACAAAAGTGTGTACCAAAACAGGACCATGGATCGCCACAAAAAATTTAAAACATAATTATATTATGCCTTTAAATTATTTACTGTAAAGTGAAAAATAGAAAATATTTTCAAATTAATGGGTTTAAGATATTGCTTACATTAATTACAGACAGAAACTAAGATTTTAAGAGCCAATAAAAAAAATTTCTGAAATTTTGTGTGTCTTTGTTTAGCTTAAACTGCTGTTCCTCATCACCACATATGGCCAGACAATGGATGGTTGCTATCAGAATCTAGTTTTTGGGATGTCTTAAGATCCTTTGTCTAAAGTTACTGTCAGTTTGTCCATGACTTAAAACCAGAATGGTCCACTTCTTCAGCATCTGATTTTTCTCTCTACGTGGATAAGCATAGGTTACTCATTTGAAGTCTTTCAAACAAAGACAGTTTTTCTTTTTTTAAATGTGCAGTTTGAATTCTAAGAGAGTATCTAAACTTCCGTACTGTGTATGACTTTGTTTTATACATACTGTCCCTTTAAATTTTATTCCCTAAATTTCTTCAGGCAACAAATTTGATGCAAGGAAGACATTAGTATGAAGAGTAGGAGGGGAAAAATTTTTTCAAAGAGAGGCTTTAATTTCCCTCCTCTTTTGTTTACAGTAAGAACAGTGAAAAGTAATGCTGTGTTTTGACACAGTCCATCTAGTTTTTAATGTCCTAACATTGTGTCAAAACTTCCTGTTTACCATCAGCCAAGAACAAAGACTAATGTTAACAGCGATTAGGAGTTCTGGTTTATGTGGTTCCTAGCAAAATCCATACTGTATTTCCCCTTCAAATTTCAGTGAACGACAGTTAGCTACAAAGGTTGTTGAGGGCATTTGCATCATTCACCATCATTTTTCAGATGATACAGTGAGAATTTAATAAACTTCTAGGTAATAATGGAATATTAGCTGTTCGGTCTATTTATTTTGTTTTATTATTATTATTATTATCATTATCGCTGACATCACGCTCCCAATTACTTGAAACTTTGGCTGTGTATTGCATATTCATGTTGTGCAGTTTTCAATGTTACACAGTAGACAACGGTTAAACCGAAATCAGCGGGACGAGGGGTTTGTTTTGGTTTAGAGAGAGTTTCAGTTTAGGGAGAGGAGGCTTGAAAAATGCCAGTTTCAAGAGAGGTAGCCCAAATCACTATCGAAGATGACAAATCAAGTAAGTGCATAAGCAAAAACAACTCAACACATCATCCATTGCTGTGTGTTTTGGCTGATGATGATGAGGACAGACGATTGCCCAGTCTAGGGACACACGGAGAATGGGAATGCGGGCGAAAGTGGACTAACATTCAGAGTAGAGATACATGAGTGTGGACGGACAGTACAGAACCGCTGTCCTGCTGACCTTGTTACCGTTACTGCACTCGATGCCATGAAATACACTTGGTCTTTAGTACATTGTGTTATCTATCTGATGTCATACATTTACAGGGATGGGAACTACTGACAGAAAAATTTCCTGAACTTTTGATGCAACGTATCGCCGCCAGCTGCAACATACAAAACAGCTTTAAACTTTACAAACAATACAATTAATAGAAACAAAACTTCCCCTTTTAGATGAGAATTAGGGTAAGAAGAAGAGAGTAACAAATAGGAAGGGACAGGTATGTAGTCATAAGCAACTTGCAAATTCTTTGATATTTCATGCTGTTAAAGTACATGTAAATAATCTCTGGATAATGTGTGCTGCTAGTGCTGAGCACCTAATCTGCTCTCTTTTGCAGGCTTGGTAATGGCAGGGGGGTCTTCATTGACTCTCTTTCTGCAAGCACTATTATCTGTGCCAAAAAATGTTGACAGTGATGTCTGCTGAAATCCTTTTCTGGTTTTGGATGGAGATGCAACAGTTTCAATTGTTGGGGTGGTTGTGAAGCTGCAACAGTTCCAATTGTTGGGGTTGGTTGTAAAGCTGCAAGAGTTCCATCTGTTGAGATTGGTTGTAAAGTTGCAACAATTTCAAATGTTGAGGTTGGTTGTGAAGTAGCAACAGTTTCCAGTTGAGGTTTGTGATGGGACTGATGGTTCAACTACAGATTTAACTTTCTTTAATGAAGCATTCTTTTCTTGTTTTCTTCTCCATGCAGTTTTCATACAATGAATTAATAATTCATGAAAAGAACCGTACACAATATCAGCTCTGTGATACACCTCAACTGACGAGCAGTTTCTGTTTAATAGATGGTATTTCATTGAAAGCATAGCTTCATAAGTGACAACATTCATATGGTTTGAAGCTGGATTCATTATACTATTCATAAAAGAAAATGATTGCTCCGCTCCAGGTCCAGTGAATATACTGAGGTAGGCCTTTATGGCTTTTGCTACAGTTGGAAATCTTTCAAAGTCCCTGCTCCATTATTTATCCAAGGAAAGATCGCCCACAGAGGGGAGATTGTCACATAAGTTATAGGCATCAATTTCTCTATCCAGCTTATTGTAGTCGCTTGATGAAACCACTGTAGGGAACAGCCTCCTCAACTTTTTCATCTCAAACAGGTCACTTCATGCCCATAAGCTGCTGGATGAATGGCACTAAGGCTTCTGAGTGTTTTTTTTATTGAGGGGAAGTTTTTTTCTTCATATATTAAGCAGTGTGCACATATCCGTTCTTGACTAAATTCAGGAACTTTAATTTCTCTGTCTTGTCTAACTCTGAACTTAACTGAAGGATCACCCACAGAGGGGAGATTGTCACATAAGTTGTAGGCATCAATTTCTTTATCCAGCTTATTGTAGTCACTTGATGAAACCACTGTAGGGAACAGCCTTCCCAACTTTTTCATCTCAATACAGGTCACTTCATGCCCATGAGCTGCTGGATCTATGGCACTAAGGCTTTTGAGTGTTTTGTTATTGAGGGAAAGTTTTTTCTTCATATATTGAGCAGTGTGTACATATCCGTTCTTGACTAAATTCAGGAACTTTAATTTCTCTGTCTTGTCAAACTCTGAACTTAACATACTTGATGCTTCATGCCAATGAAAATATGTTTAGTTCCTTTTGATTTCTTTCTGTACTGAAGTCTACTTTCAAAAGCTCCTTTCCTCCTAGGCAGTCTCCCTTCAAAAAGTGGGAGAGAAACAATTTGTATACAGTGTATATTCAAGATCTCACCATGCAGTTGATATACTTTTGGAGCTGACTGCTGGAAAGCCAGGACAAACTGCTTAAAAGGTGGCAATGGGTCACAGAAAAAGGCACGCAGCAACAATGTTTTTCTTCGAAAATCAAACAGTCTCTTGGACATGCTTGACTTTCTGGCTTTTCCCAACATGGTGAGACCCTTTTTCTTCACCCTTGACATAATCTGGAACCCAATAGCTCTGTCACTAGTGTCAGCCGTTGAAACACACTTCATGATTGGTGAAATGATATGTGCAAACAACTTTTTATCATCCACAGAAAGCCATGAGTAGTAAATAGAAATGTGTTATAAGTTCTTTTAACTGTACGGCAGGGTCCAACAAGCTCAGCCATCTGTGTTCAATTTGCTGGACTGGGATATGGGCTGGCTTTCCCAGTAGTGCACATAGATTTATCAAATCTTCCCTCAAATCAGCACTGAAGCTGAAGTCTGTACATCATCAAGAAGTGAACATAAAAACCGCTCAGTATCAATGTTGATGGAAAAAATCTTCACAATATTATGCACATGGTGACACACATCTCCATCATTGTCAGTCAGATGTTGTTCATCACATCTAATCTTGGCCTGAAACCAATTGGTGGCACCTCGCATGTGGGCTGCAGAATCTGACAGAAGTGACACCATGTTTTTAAGAGGGACGTTATCTTCCTTCAATTTAGTTATCACTACCTCATATAATATCTGTGCATTAACAGTAAATAACTCAATAGTGCTATAAACATGGGTTACTGATTTCTTCAAATGCTGATCATAGCAACACACTAATAAGTTCAGGATGTGATTCTCGTTTGACATCACTGTACTTACATCCACATATATGGAAAAGGATTGTCTCAGAGTAGCTACCACAAGACGTTTATGGCTAAGGAGATGCACTCCATCAACAAGTTATATGTTGCTGACTTTCTTGACAGATGAATAATATTAACAACTTTGACATCTCTGGACAGCTCCTTTTGCAAGTTCCACAACTTTTGGGGCTAAAGACAAGGCAAGTGAATTTTCTGCAATAAAAGAAGATAAAAGAGCTTCTAAGTGTGACATGCGCTCTGGCAGAGATACTGGCTTCATCATTTCAGGAGCAGTGTTACTAGCTGTAGGCCTGTACCCAAGATTGCTTTGACATTTTCTGGTGTGCCATAGGGTAATGGAGTTTGTGAACCTGGTTTCAGCTCCCCCAATTCCACTGATGAAATATGGGCACATGTTACTGGTATAGTTGCGCATGTTTTAATCAGCGTCTTTGCTTCTTTATGTTGTTTCGAGTCAACGTGACTAGGAACTGCTTTCTTACCTGATCTTCCATAATTTGTTTCTTTTCTGGCATCTTAATTTATCTCTTTTCCGGGGCCTTTATTGCAAATCAAACACAGCCCCAGACCAGAAGTCCTGAGTTTTCGAATCACGGTACTAACAAATCACCATCATCGTCTTTACCTTCTATCCAGCCCCAGTTCCAATTATGGGTCACACCACTGTCTATTTGCTTGATGTTTTCATTTGTGTCCATGAATCTTGACGGATCATATGATGACATTTTGGCAAAAGATTAGATCTACAATTACTTGCAAACTACTAGAGTACAACAACGTGCATTGTAAGTCAAACATCGTGGTAGAAAATGAACAAATCCGGAACTATTCAAATATTCAAGATGGCGGCTTAAAGTTAAGCTTATCAACTACCAATCAGAAAATAGCGTATATTTTGCCTGTGGTAAAAAAGTGGTGTTCCGGAAATTTGTCCTCGAAATTTTTTTTCTTCTGACGGCAAACAATTTCCACTAAAGAAACATTTAAAATTTTCAAAAATCTGGAATTCCGGACATTTCCAGAGAATTCCCATCCCTGCATTTTACACAAAAGGTCACCCACAATGCACCAAAAGTGTTGTGTGCTGACATCTGATTTCGGACCAGCGAGATTATAGGCCTCCCTTCCTCTCCCCTACCCCTGTAGTGCTGCCACTCCCATGTGTGAACAAAGCATGCTCTGCTCGGTTTCTTAAAAATTATTTTTGAGGGGGGGGGGGATGGTACAGTGACTTGACTTAACCTATGGGAATCACAGTGGACTAGCCACTGAATCCAGCAATTTTCTTTTCGGTTTAACAATGGGGCTATTTCGGTTTAGCGCCAGTTTGTTGACAAAGATAAAGAGGAAAAAATTCAGGGACTCTTGTTTTCTTTCGGTTTAGCCATTTTCAGTTTAACCGTTTTCCACTGTAATTAAATAAGTAAGTGGCTGAAATGAGTGATAATTTAGGAGCACTGTCTGTGTAAAGAAACTTCAATTGAATTATCCCAGCTTGAAAATGGTGGTACTATCAAACATTGCACATTTTTGCTGTTTATTCTGTATGTCTGCAAGGACAGACATTGTGAATTAGAACAGAATGGCTTTTCATAATAAATCCTGTGAACTTGTTACCAAAGTTGTACTTACATGTGATTTCTAAACTAATATGTGAATGTTACACTTTGATTTTTGTTTCCAAATGACATGTGTACAAACTGGTATTAGTGATATCAAATCATTGAACTTTACCATAACGGTAACCTCTGATAACATTAAGCAAAATGTCTGCCTTTTAATGTTAAATTTCAATTTTGTTTTATTTTCTTCTGTGCAAATTCAATCAAAGTACTGTTGCAACAAGTGTTTAATACTGCCTGTTATTGTCTGAAAAAAACAACAACATGTGTGTTTGCAGTTACTGTAGAGAAGGTCTTCAGAGGAAAAGCATAATCACTAATGCATGCCAAAAGTTTACAAGAATGAAATTAATGTGGCAATAAATTTGATCAGTACTGGTCACTAACTAAAATGATGCAGTGAACTGAAAATGGAGGTATTTTTCCAAGAAAAAACAATTGTTGATTATTATGCCATAATTCCAGTGTGGATTGAAGTAATCACAGATCTACTAATCAAAGTATGAATCAGAGGACATAATATGCCAAGCATGCACTTAATGAAGACCAGGCAGTAAGAGTTTGTATGTGGAGACTGCATTGTCTAGTGAGATTATAAGGAGACAAGGATTTGTTTTTTTTGTCTGTCTTCAGATATGTTTGCTTTCAGTATTTCAATTCAGTCCTACATTGTGACCAGTTTCCATGCACACTATTTGACAACAAGCTTACTGTAGTTCTGTACAATGTATTTATTTCATTGGAATTAAATATATGGAAACAGTCCCGGTGTACTTGTTCTTATATGAAAATTCACACTGATTAGTTTGCATAAGAGTTAAAAAGAAATCAAATTGTGAATGTTTCTAATGTCCTGAAACCAGTGAAGAGAATTTCATAACAGTCAGTACCAGAAATGTGAACAATGATGCATACTGAAGCATGAAAGTTTATCAATGACCACCAGCATAGAAAGACTTGTGAAAACATTATAAACTTTAGACAAAGACTGTTCATGTTCCTAAAATGACAGATGCAACAAAACATTTCAACATCACTAAAGTGTTTTCCACAAAATTAACCAATTGTCATTCCAGTTCATGGAAGCTTCAATATACACAATGACTCCCATTTAAAAGAAATTTTGAATTTCCATGCTGAGCCCATGCTTGAGAAAAGAATTACTGTCTTCCTGTCCTCCAACTATTGGGCCTAGTTTCTATATGGATATATCAAGTCTTAGATTAACAGACTAAATGTTTGAGGCAATTGCTCCAAAACCTTGCTCGCGTTACTGATGCCGCCAATTGCCCCTTGTCTGTATTCTAATTATTTCAAAATGTCACAAATTTTTGTTAAAATACCAACACTTGGGAGCAATCTGAAATGTTCACAGCTTCCAGGGAGGACAATTATATGGATCAAAAAAAGATTACAAAATATAATGTCAAGCAAAATATGCAGAGATAAAACTTTGTGTGTAAATTATAATAATGTCTGAATATCATCCAACAGCCCTTGGAAAAATGGTTTTGTGCTCATGAACTCAGCTGGCTTTCCGATATATCACACACTTGTTGTTCGCTGGCATGTCCACCTGTTGAATTCAATGAAAAAAAAAGTAATGGCTTTCTCTGTATTGTCAGTCATTCCAAGGCATTTTTTTCTCAGTTTCTGTTTTCACATTACATTGACACACACCAAAAGAACTGAACATGTTGGGAAAGCAGCAGAAGATATCTTCAAGGGAAGAGAAATCTCAAACAAGAATCTCGGCCTCTGACCTCTTTAGGATGGGGATCAAGCCGCACTTTTTCCCTCTGTTTTCAGATTAAATTGTCAGAGTAGGCCCTACATCAAAAATAAGCTAAAACTTAACATTCAGGCCTGCCAATGAAATTTTTCACTTGACTTCACAGATAAAGCAAATTTACTGGTAAGCTTGACATGACTCTTTTTCAGTTACTTAAACTGACAGAAAACTGTGCTTACCTTATTTTCCAGTTTCATTCCATTTTCATTGGCCAGCTGCTCAAGATCAGCAATGTCTCTGATACCCCAAGAAGGATCCCTAAAAGGAAGGTTGTTTTTTTTTTTAAATTAAATATTCAACGAATTAATTCAACACAACAACATTACATTGCAACTGAACTCAAAATTAAGAATTATATCCATAGCACCTTACTTTTCATTTAAAATCAAATAATGATGTCAACAATAATCAATTTTGTTTCTATTCGTGATCTCGACATCGCTTTTACTCTATTCAAGGGTGTCTTACCTTAGAATAAATAATAAAATCTTATTTAAATTCATCTAAAATGTACACATTAATATTGCCATAACGAACCCAATCAGTAAGTTGACAACACAGAGCACTTTATTTTAGGACAATTTTTCTCTTGACACTTGGTTAGTTACTAAAAAGAGAAAATTCAAATACACCGCAATCGCAAATTTTACACTTACCGTTGCCGCAAGCTCATATCAAACCGTACATTACTGTCTGGTGTGAGTTGCCCATTTACTTTGAAAGGCTGGAACAAAGGGGGAAAAAAATGGATAAAAATTTGACATGATAAAGACATTTTAGTTTCATGACCATTAGTTATTATGACACATCACAGTGCTCAAGATCACCTCTCACCTTAAGTCAGAAAAAAAAAATTCACAAAAAGCAAAGCACACTTCTCTAATGCATGGTTCAGTTTAATTTCAGCAAAAGCATAGGCCATGTTTTCTCAGTGCGACCTACAAACAAGCCATCTCCAATTTGCAAAATGACGTTTTTTTATGAACAAAAAAATGCACCAGTTTACATGTGTTTTTGTTTGTTGTATGTTTGTATGACAAAATCAGCAGTTACTGAGTTAGCAAAACAAATATGTGTACACAAGTAAGTGTACACAACATTTTTCACTGCATATTAATTATCAGTTGTACTTGAATTAAAAAGTATTACTTACCCCATACATGAATAAAGCACCCCCAGGTTTTAATAAGTAAGCAGCTGCTTTGAACAAGCCCTGAAAGAAACACATTAAGATTGATATTGGTCAAAAATGGAGTTATCTCTTTTTTTTTTTGCATTTGATTCTGATCTCATAGTCTGATCGGAATGTGGCTACATGTATTACCATCAGCGAAAGGAAGTGAATCAGTCCATAAATGACGATCTGCCATCAATTTGATACTGTATTGAACTTGAAGTACAAGACATGTTAACAAGGGAAGTGACCATGCAAATTAAAAAGAAAAAGAGTTTTATATTCTTTGCCTTGTTATTTGCCCTTTTTTTTGGAATAATGAGACCTTGGGTATAGCCAGACATTTTTAGCAGACCACTGCATCTTGGTTTTGCCAAGTTCCACTGCATTTGAAATGTGGACAATATTATTTTTTTTATTGTTGGCATTTTTTTAAAAAGACAAACCCATAATGCTGAGAGCATGTTTAAAAATGATACAATTTTCAAAGGAAATCCATACCAGTGAAGTTTCCCATGGTGAAATGTGAACCATATTTGCATTGTAGATTAAGTCACATGATTCTGGTTTGAGGTTCTCACTAGCCCACTGTTCAACTGGCTGGGTAATATCCAGTTTAATGGGCTGAAGGATATTTTTATGCCCATTTTTCTCTACATATGCAGCAATGCTGAAAGATATAAGTATTATAACTGGGAATGACATAAATTCATGAAGAAGAAAATCAATACTGTGCAAAAGTTGGCCCTTTGTGACAGATTTTATAGTGTGTTTCATGAAAAAAAAAACATTTTTCAGGGAATAACTTTTTCTTTAACCAATGTACCCATTATTTCGAAACATTGTATGTCGCTTGAAACATTTTGTCATAATTATAATTTTTTCCAAAGTCAACCGCCGAGTTTCAAAACTTTTTCCTCTTCATCTTCATAGTGTACATTGAACTCTATGCATGTACATGTATTTGAGAGATTTACAGAAAAATGGTGCCACAAAAATACACGGCATGTACTGTTTAGCATTTGTGAACTTTCACTCAATTCAACTGAATAAATTCCCAAAGTTGTTTAAAATGGAAAGTCCTCTCCATCCAAATGTGGTGAGCATTGTTGCATACTCAAAATCAACATAAACAATATATACTGACAATCACCTGAACTTTCAAATAGTGAGGCAGGGTTTTTGATACTCAGTCTGTAGCTAGTAAATGACCTACTTGAAAGTACATGTATTAGAAAATGCTCAAATTCAATATTCTGTTAAGACAACCCAGTGTCGTGTCACCAGAAATAAACAAATTATTCCTGAAAAGTGGTTTGTTGTTTTTTTGTTAGGAAATGAACCAGACACAATAAATACTTGGAAAGACTGCTTAAACAAAGCATTGACTATGGCACAGAGCACTGCACTGATGCTTCTGCTTCCAGAGAGTTCAAGTGGGGGTGATCAAAGTCCCCTTACCTTGTAAGATGGGACTGATCTATATCACTTGGCTGCCAGGTAATGTGGGTATAGTGTGGTGCAAAATAAGAGACATGCTGCCCAGTCCCAGAGGCAACTTCCAGAACCAGCCCCTTCGTGACAGCAGGTGGGAGGTAGTTACGCAGAACATCTGTAGAGGAAATACTGAGTTTTGTCAGAATTGAGAACAAATTAACCCACACCCTGCGCTTAAAGCCTGCTGTCAGGTTACTGGTCAGTGACCTTATGGAGAATCCAGTCTGGGCCACACTGACCCTTGCCAATATGCGATAACCACACTGCCGCTGTCCATGTGGTTTGATTTGTATTTGATCGGTATGAAAACATTTGCTGCTTTGCCTTATCACGCTTGATAATGAATAATGAATTAACCAGCAAAACCTTTGTAAGTCTCTAACCAATTATCTGACTTACAATACCAAACTGACAGCTGTAATTTTCGTGAGAGCCAAGCATGATAACTAGCCATGTCCCCGAGCCCTAAACAAATGATTTCATCCAGATTGACACACATACTAATGAACCAATGAGGGCATTTGGGTCAAAGGTCATGTCAGAGCTTGATTCTGATTGGTTTTTAGATACAGACAACTCCAGATGATGGTCAGCTTGTGAAAAAACAAGATAATATTGCAAATTTGTTGAGCAAGAGTTCGCATGTGGATGTTACACCATTTGATAGCGTCGGGAGAGCCTTTGAAAGCTTAGTCTTTGTGATTCTGACCAGTGGTTCACTGATTAACATGTCCTTGTCACAATGCCTTTGATTTAGAAGAGATGCAGTAGAGCAATAAGGTGGTAGTTACGTCTCAGAGGGGACAATGACCTGACCCGTGAAAATATGGCTTACACACGGCGGGGTCAGCTTGACCTTGCCGTATTGATACGCCCATGCAGAGTGAATGCCTGGAAAGTCTATGCCGTATTTTGAAATCTTTTGCAGGGTGAGGGTTAATATAAAAATTTAAAATCATTTCCTTCAAGTACTTGAAATCCTTTATTTCTTCAGTCATTCATATCATGGAAAGGCCATATTGAAGCATGTAAGTTTGTGGGGAAAAAAATGGAGACACGTCTTTCAAAACAGTTTTATCACACAACAGTATCACAAAAAATAGACATTAGTCAAAAATTATATCTCACCTAATATGGCCGCACTTGCTACCAACATCTCATCTGATGATTTCTCAACTTTCTCTGCAGATATAATGAATTGTTAATGCAAAAAGACGTAGTTGTGATAAAATAAAAATTAACACACCATTCATGCCATCCACAACTCAGGTTATTTGACACGCATGCCATCTGACATGTTGCATACTACGGTCTGGCTCCAATTATTTTAATTAACCTGGTTCAGTGACAATTCACCCCATCATTGTGACTAGACACATAATGTTAGAAAATAATTACGGCGTTTCCCTTCGAACACCTTGATTTCATCCCTGTCAAAAACTTCAAATACTCTCAGAAAAAAATACTCGCCAATATATGAATGATGACTGACTGATGCTTACAACTAAGATCTATCAAGACTAAGTGTGCCAGGGATCTACTTCTCAGAGGCCCACAGATTTATCTGTCATTGATCACGCAATCACATCATCTCAACTGTGACTTTTTTGTGACTTATTATATAAACACAAATTTTATATCTTTTAGCCAAACCATCTTAAATCACAACAGCCGCAAACCATGCTGCATGGCAAGCCGGCAAAGCACGACCCGTAGACTAGTTGGGCCTGCGCGCATGCGTTGATCTTTGCATTCCTCAAGTTGTGGGTAATTCTACTGAACCTCACTTCCAATAAAGTATAAGGATACTCATGGTGATGGAATTCAGAGCACCATCTGATCTCTGTAGATGAATGATCTTTTTTACCACCCTGTATTTCAGTTACAATGCAATCCTAATATCTCGACATCAGTGGGACCGTCTGACTTGCGCAGAGTAAAGAGAAAGTCGAAATAGCAGATTAGTGGTGGAAGAGAACAAAAGGGGGCAGGGGGAGGGGGGAGATCAAACCTTACACCATCATGGCTAAATTATCCAATAAATAACGCAGTTGTATCCCTTTTTCTTTTAATCATCGGCATACTGTCACCCGTTTCTCCAATATCATTGTTGTGTGGAGAAGTTGTGTGGCAAAGATTTGCCGATATCGGCGAAATGCTGTTTCGGGCCAAAACTGAATTAGGGCCTATTTTCGTTTTCAGTCACAATGACACTTTTACCAACAGTCCAACATTATTTGTTTTGTAGTCAGTTCGAGACTGAACCAAAGATAGAAGACTAATTCTACTATCTTTGACTGAACTAGATCTAGATCTAAATCTAGATCTAGATCTAGAATCTAGATCTAGATCTAGTAGTAGTGGGGGCGTGACTCTGGAATTCTGCTGTAACGTGCAGGGTAAGAAAACAGCTCCCTTCAAATTTCATCTTTAGACTGGATTGCATTAGGTCAGTAAACACGTACCTGTAGGCCTACCTGTTAGACAGTAAAATATCTGGTACAGTCTGCGCAGTGTGCGGCGAGTAATCCGGCACATAAACGTGCTTTCCTAAGGAGCTATCCTGCTGCTATACAAACAACGATAGTTACTAAAATCGAACATTGAGACCGACGCTTGTTAGCAGCAGTTAAAAATTATATGGGGGATAATTACCGCACGGTAAAATTAATTGATAGTTCAGTTTGTAATCACAAGGTTAACGCACCAGCACTTACAGTCAGCTTTTGTCGTTTCAATTCCATAGATGAAAAGATTGATTTCCCTGCCATTTATGCTAAAACAATTATCCTTTTTAGAAACCCGTCCCGTGTAACCCTGAATTTTGACATTACACCTGCACAACTTGAGCATAAAAATTTAAAGAAAATTGTTTTGAGTATCCTCCTCGCGGATCTTTTGATATGTATTTTAAGCTATGGGAAAATTTTACTTGAAATGAGCCAAGATCGTTACAAGATAGCAAGCACCTGGTTTGCAAGACTAACATACAGTATTATCTTTATAAATTAGTTTGCCATCGAGGTAGATCGTCTTCCACCCCAATAGCCATTATAATCTCGCGCCTTTGTTAAACTTCGACGGTCGATCTGATAGGCCTACTGTATCTGTGGATATGGAGGCAAATTAAATAGAGACAGTGCATTTAAAAAAATAATCTTCCTCAGAACTGTAATATTTGTACTCATTCCATTTAAAGAACACTGTACGGTATTCAAGATCGGAAAGCACATTAAATAAAAATATTATTCTTTTTGACATCTTTTGTTTCGGGTGATGTCAAGTGATTTTATCTCGTGATATGAAAATAGCAAACATTCATTCCATGTAAATGTAGTGCTTAAACTGTGTCGTCAAATAGGTCTCAGTTGTTCATGGTATCTCTCTTTTTTTCTACGAATTTCATTATCGATTTAAATTGTTTGTAATGACCAGATGTAGGCAGTGGCGGACTGGGTCTAAAAATATTGGTTGCCAGGAGACAAAGGGGACCCACCCACTAATAGGCCTACAAGTATTATTCTATCATTTAATTTTTAAAATGAATAAATTAAATTTTCAAAAAATATGTAAATGGAAACAAAAAGATGTAATTAGAATTCAAATAGTTTATTTGTAAGTTATACTGCACATTATACACATTAACAGGTAGTTCAAAAGTACAAAAGTATGTTCCAAGCAGTCCACTATATTAAGATTAAGCAGTTTACTGTATTAAGAGCATTCGTTTGAGTTCACTAGATGTTTGTGTGGCCGCGAATCTGTCAATAGTTGTTTCTGCATCCAATTCATCTAGCAATTCCTTTTCAATGGATAGCAACATATATGATTCCAAGTTCCCCACAGAGAGCGAATTTCTTAACCTTTCTTAACCTTGTCTTAATGATCTTCAGCTTTGAAAATGTCCTCTCACATTGGACTTGAGTAACTGATAGTGTGCAGATGACTTTATAAAGTTCATAAAGGTTATCATATGCCCAGTCGTGAAGTCTGTTCGATGCCAGAATTTTAAGTACACACGATGGGCAAGTGCTGCAAATTTTACAATTGTTGCAACTCGATCCTGTATTCTCACCATCATTAAGCAACAGCTTTAATACATCAAAATTTGAAGCAAAAGAAGCCAATTCCGATTTTACTTGATCTTTGCTGATTTGTGGAAACAGCTTAATAATACCTTCCATGGATCCAATGCTTCATCTTCAAGGTCCTTCTTAGCAATAGTTTAAACTTTGCTGGGTCCAAACAGGATAAATCTTTATACAACTGTTTATGTTGTACAAAGCGTGATTCTAATGACTGGACAATGCGATCCATTATTAGGCTAAACACGTTTACCCGAAAATCAGCTGGAGAGTCCGAGGAATTTCTTTCATCATCAGTAAGCTCATCTGCCATTCTTTTCTTCTTTCTCTGCCTCTTAATTGACAATGCTGTTTCCAAAGGATCAGTTTCCAATGTTTGATTTGCATCCACATTCATATGTGAAATCTGGCCATTACATTTATTTACAAATTCCAAAGCCTAGCCATGAACGTTATCAAATGTTCTTGTCTGTTCCTTCAGCTTTGTTGTAGCTGAATCTACCAAACTCCCTGCGATAACAATATCCAAACCACTTGTCTGTAGATAACTTGACAACGGGGTTGTAGTTTCAAATACATGTATATGCAAGTATATAAATGCTGTCAATATGGTTTTAAACTTTGAAAGGCTTTGATGTAAAATATATGCTTCATGTTTTGTATTTGCATCAAACTTGTCTAAATCTTGTATGATCATTGATATAATGCATGTCAAGAGATCTATAAACGTACTAGCGGTTGCTTCAGCAAAGCATCCAAATATAGTTGCTGCTGCATTGGATTTGCCTGACCATCTAGTCTCGCCTATTAGTTTTAATCGTTTCAATGTTTCTTGTCCTAGATGTTTTCCAACAACGTCTATCCATACAGCCATTCTCGTGTATGATGCTTTCACAAAAGTTGCTAAATTCTGAAGCAAATTGAATAACCCTATATGGCACCATTTTATATGGGCAGGTTAAAAAATTATTGGATACTGTTTTCCTGTTGCAAATTGGTCCTAGTTTGTTGCCCAAGTACTGATTTTGTTCAGATGTCCATAATTTGGTCATTGTAAGAATGATGCCATTTGGCAACATTGTGCACAAAAGAGCGGGAAAGGACACTGTTGCCATATGGCAACAAAATGAAAACATGTATATATCAAGTGAAGAAAAGGACTTTTTTTGCCAAAAAAACACAAGTTTATTACATTCAGTCATCATTATGTTTCACATGGACTTGAAATCAAAGATTTTCAAATTCACAAACACACAAATATGACAAATGAAAATGATAAAAGAGAAGACAAAATACGTGTAAGTGGATAAAAATTATAGACTGCATGAAATGACTAAGATTGAAACTACAAGTAATTATGGCAGGTGAAATTTTCTAAAACAATTGGATTTTTTAGTAAGACACAGATTGACATTACACTTTTCACATTTAAACCGTGAAAAACCTATGCATCGGGGAAGCTTGCACCTGCCCTTGTCTGCAACAGGCATTGGAAAATGGCAGACGTTGTCCGTTCGTACTGCCAGTGGGGGAATTGCAGAGGTAGGGCCTTTTCTTTTTTTCTGCTGAAGCTGAGGCTCAACCTCCAGGGAAGGGCGACCTCTTTTGGGTTGAACAGGCTTGTTTTGCCTCATAAGGCACTGTGCAATCTCCATCTTGAATTGCAACAGGGAGAGCCGATTTCCTTTAGCGATGTGACCATGATCACAGTCCAGCCCATAGAGAAGCCATGACTGAACTGCAACCAGGTCAAAGAGATGGAACACAATTCTCATATACCATTTCTTTGACCTAATTGGGTTCCTATACAGGGCAACAAGCGCATCCAGCAAATCAACACCCCCCATAAAGGAGTTGTAGAGGGTAATGATGGATGGACATTGCACAATGACCATTGCTTTCTGTCTTTTGTCCCAGCGCTCCACCTCTCTGATGGGTTGCACAGCTGCAAAGGTACTCAACATGGTGACAGACTTGTTGTCATGCCATTTCACCACATTGAGGTGAACCCCTTCTAATAGTCCCGTTTTCAGGACTGACGCCCCCCTCCCTCTTTTTGACATTTCCTTATCGGTAGGCAGCGTGCATCCCAACAACCGATTTGACCTAACAGTCCCTACACATGCAATGCCCTGTTTCCACAGGGCGATCTGCAGGGCTGGGGAGTTAAACCAGTTGTCGATATAAAGTTTGTGCCAGACATCGCGGGGTGTGTCTTGCAAGAGCCTCAGCACAATGTTGCCACAGGCACCAATATCAGGCTGACCAGGGCATGGCTCAATTTTGCCCGTGTAAACTTCCAGGTCATGAATGAGACCACTGGCCCCTGAACACACGAATATTTTGTATCCCCATTTTTTTGGTTTCTTAGGGTTGTATTGTTTTAGGGATGACTGCCCTTTGAATGGAACAATTTGCTCGTCAACACATAGTTTTTCTGATTTTGGAAAAGAACTAACTTTATTTTTGAAGGCATCTAGGATTGGCCTGACTTTAGCCAGTTTGTCTGTGCTTCCAATGTTGCCTTCATTGTTACTGAAATGCAGTTTACTTTTGATTTCTTCAAATCTTTTCAGTGACACTGTGTCTGCCACTTGAGAACATCTAGTGTGTGTGCCCCAATAAAGCCTAGCTCGGGGCATCTTTACAATACTTATATAATATATAATGCCCAAAAACTGCTCCAGCTCCCCTCTGTGCAGACTGAGGGGCTTTGTAATGTCAGATTGCAGAGCATACTGATTAGACTCATTGACAATCAAAGTTAGGATATCATCACTAATGAAGTCTCTGAAATAGTCTATCGGTTGTCTTGGATTTTGTCCCTCCAGTCGTTGTCCAAGAAACTCGGGTTCTTCTGTTGCTGTGTTGTTCTCACGTTGGCGCCACACAACATCTCTGGCTCTCAACTTTGAGGGTCGCGGGTGTGCTGACTCGCCAGAAGGCCCGGGCTGGGACAGCGATTGCTCATCTTCTCCATCATGTGAACTATCTGAAAAGAGCAGAATCAAACAAAAATAATATTGGATCCATCATGGAAGATATGAGGAAACACTGAAAGCAGATAGATTTATGCTCATTTCACTGACATTCTGTGCTTCTAAAACAGTAAGCTAACTTATTTGGTGGCTGAGCATGATTACTTCTGGAGATGCTGGTCACTGCAGAAAAAGTCATTGAGACAAAATGTTTCTAAAATGTTAACTTGCAAAACTATAGCAGCCTCGCAAAAAACTGTTTGCCTGATTTCTATATTTGATAGCATCTCTGTTAGCGTTACACAAGCTTTCAATTTAGCTTACCTTCCAAATCCGAGCCAGAGCTGTCACTGCTCTCTGGGTTCCATGTGTCATCACCATCATTCTCATCTGAGGACAATTCACTGTCATCCGAGTTTTCAGGAATGTCCCGAATCTGCACATGCCTTGGCCTTCTGGTGTCGCGATTGCCATAAAACTTTCTGGGACTCAAGGTGATACGAGTCTGAAGATGAAAAAGCAACATTATTATTCAAGATACTGGATTAAAAAGTGTATAATAATGACAGGATGGACATGAGGCAGGGATGTATAGACCAGCATAACTTACACAAATTCCAGGTCCACTTGAGATAATTTTGCAAAGAAAGCAGTTTCAAAATGATTAAACTAGATCTGTCTGACACAAGAATCAGTAATTTTAATTATACAGCACACTCCTTTTATCATATGTAACTATTTATTTACATATCACTAAAATCAATGATATGAAGACGTATGTTGCCAAACGGCAACAAGCTGATAGTCACATCCTCGTGTGCATGATGTTGCCATTTGGCAACATTGTTTTGAGGCCCTTTATCAGATGAAACATTGTTTGATATGATTTGCAAATAGCTCTGATCTATTTCAAATATGCAAATTTCATTATCTGAATTTATTGGGCATGTTCTTATGATGCCTTTATGTAAAATCAAGCCTGTAAATACTCACTTGGTCTGAGTCCCTGGGCGCTGCCATCTTGGATTCTTTAGCGTAAAAGAAAGGTCTTACAAATCTCTTTGTCAGAAGAGCTAAGATGAAAAACTTGAAGTTGCAAGTCAGGCTAAGGGACTGAACTCTAAAAAATTCTGATATTTGTAACTTGAGGCACAAAAAGAATGAGTCAGGAGGTTTGTTGCCAAATGGCAACATTATGCCATATAGGGTACTGCAGGCACACAACATTTTGTTGTTTCAGTTATCACCAAATTCAAGACATGGGCATAGCACCATGTGTGAACATGTTGTTCAACCACATCAGCAATTTTTCTTTGTAAACCATTATACTGGCCATGGTAGCTTGCAGCGCCATCTGTGCGATCAGACAGACATTTTTTGGGGGTCAATTTTAAACTGCTGTAATGTTGCAATCAATCGATCAAAAAGTCCTTGTCCTGTACCATCAATACTTGGCACAATTGAAAGTAGTCGCTCACAGGTAACGCCTTTAAGCACATACCGGAACAATGCTAAACTGATGGATGGATGAAATAATAAATATCTTGTGTTGAATCAACTTGAATAGAATAATATTGTGCCTAGGAAACTTCATGACTAATTCTTTCTTGTATCATATTCTTCATAATTTGGATTAACGTTAACAGTGGTTTTACTCAGGTATGTAACAAGTCCACCACGGCCTTTACTTTGAGACTTTCCTTGCTGTTGTAGTCGTTCGATTCTTAGTTCAGACTTTTTTTGTAGCAGAAATGTGAGCTGCCATAATGGGGCCATATTTTGCCATCAACTGTACTGTAGCCAAAAAATTGCCATGATTCTGAACCTCACTGTCTAGAGTGTTGGCTGATTCATTTTTATGACCACGAAAAGGAAGTGTTTGTTTGCTTAACATCTTTATGATGTCTATAATCCTCATGACAATATTCTCTGCTTAAATACTTCTTCTTTGCTTTTCTGTAGTGATGCTGCAAAAAAAAAAAAAAAAAAATTATCTAAGGTGTCGTCGTTAACTACACTGATATATTGCTGAGCATTTCTGATATGTGTTGTAGTGGATTCATGTAAAGCCAAGCTCTGACTACTACACCTGTAGTCACTAAAGCCACATACAGAGGGTGATGGATTACAAGTGTTGGGCGACTCAAGAGCTAAGCAGTATGAACAATATAAATACCTATTTTCTTTGTTATATGTTAGCCATTTTCTCGGAACTGAGTCATTCATAATTTTCCTCTCATACAAACGAGCATCAAATGGCAGATCATCAAGTGGCTCAAATGGGTACTGAGCACAAAACTGTTTCAGATTTGCTCGTGATGGGTATTGAAGATGCCAGTAGTTGATCCTTCATTTTCTTGTATAGCTTCATTTATTTTTTTCCAATGTTTATATATTTTTCTGATAATTTATATTTTAAATATAATTATTGTCTAATGTCTAAAGGGGCCCACTTCCTAAGGGGCCTACTTGCCATTGGGCAAGCTGACAACCTGGCCAGCCCGCCAGTGGTTGTAGGCCTACTATGCTTATGGGCATGGTTTTGTTTCTTTATCTCAGAAAGGTATAGGTATAGTTCCTTTCATAAATATAGATGCAGAATCTTAACTACCGGTACCTAGTATTTTGGAAGTGGAGATATCAGAAACTTTCTATTACTCGCTGAATGATTATTAATTTTTGTTGATCTTGTTACCTGGCTAGCAGGTATTGTATGTTATAACTAATACATCGTAACTTGCATTATTTAAATGGTACTGAATAAAATGACTCGGGCCAAAGAATCATGGGTGCCTAAGTTGGGTTTTGTGTGTGTGTGTGTTGGGGGAGGGGGGGGGGGTCGGAGAGACGAGAAAATAAAGCTTCACGGGAGAAATCGAGGAAATAAGAAATAAGGCGACACAGGCTTAAAGTCTTCCTGGGAGGCACAACTTTAAACAACAACAACAAAAATGTTGTTATCATATGTTAAATAAAACTGACACAAGGAACGAACTAAAACATTAATATTTGGTGGGCATTGTGAATGGACAACATTAGGGTATATCTACCTATCTATCTATCTATCTATCTATCTATCTATCTATCTATCTATCTATCTATCTATCTATCTATCTATCTATCTATCTATCTATCTATCTATCTATCTATCTATCTATCTATCTATCTATCTATCTATCTATCTATCTATCTACCTGTTTGGTCTGCCTGTCTATTTATCTATTTATCTCTCTCTCTCTCTCTCCCTCTCTCTTTCTCTCTCTGTCTATGTATATATATATTATATATATACATATATTGTATTTTGTACACTTCTTTAATCCCATTTGGGAAATTTGCCTTAGTGTCGTTGCAGCCCAGTTTCAAATGGAGTAGAGACGCCGTGGCCACAGCGCAGCACAGTTTTAGCTCAATAAAAATCGGATGGAGTCGTGTTAGGTTGTGACGCACCGACTCAAGCCTGTTTTGCGTATGTTTTGACTTAATGCACAAGGTCTCTCTTTCCCCTTGCTGATTCAAGACAGTTTTGACGAACTGGAACCAGCGAAACTCTTGCCAAAGCACGGGGTCCTGTTGGAGTCCATAGTTCACAGTATGGGCAATGAGTAGTTTTTTAGTGTGATGCATAATAATTAGGCGGCGAGCCACCAGACGGGCGGGGGAATCTGCCAGCCTTGGTATGGCTTACCCCTTATGTTTCTAATCGCAAAATCATCACTATCCAGTTGTCCCTATTAAGAAGAATGAAGACGCTTCTGTGGCACGCTGGGTTAAATTGACAAATCAGTGTTCTATTGAATAACAAAGACGTTTCTAGACGGGAGGAACAGATTCTATACAGTGCATGATACATGTACGAACATCAAGTGCGCGACAAACGATCCCCGGCATGATGACAACAAAAACTGGTCTGTTGTTCAGATTACCAGAAGAAAAAAAAAAAAAACGAAACAAAACTACACGCTCCAGCACAAACTACAAGTCGTTACACTCGAGCAAAGATTCTCCCAAAATTTTATTCATACCGACGGTAATATCTGATATCGATAGGAGGTTCCAACAATATCGCACACACACGTTTCCACATTTCTTGCTGAGTCTCCACGAGAACAATGAAATACATGTAATATCAAAATAATAATGATAATAATAATAATGAAGATCATTTATAATAGTGCCCAATCCAAACAATTTGCTCTAGGCTCTTTACAGAAAGTCGATCTTGTCCTCTCCATCTGCAACTCTCTCTCTCTCTCTCTCTCCTCCCCCCCCCCCTTTCCTCTTTCAGAAATTAAACAATAAAACAGCAAAAATAAAGTGAATCGAGAATATAAATGGATTTGGAATGAGACCACAACTGAACGTGTTTTTAAAAACGTGGGGTTTTAGACCAGTTTAGAATTTTGACTTGGTAGATGCTTCTTGCAATGATTTTGGCAGCGAGTTCCAGATGTGCGGGGCACAGTGTGTAAATGCTCTGCCTCCTAGTTTCTTTGACTTGCAGTTAAAAATCTTAAGAAGGCCCTGATCGCTTGATCTTAAAGAACGAGGTGGTGAGGAGGGCCCTGCCATAGTGGAAAGGTGAAGTAGTGCAGTTTTGTTTATGCACTTGTAGCACAGAACCAGGGGCGAAGCGTGGCCCTCTGCAGAGGGTAATCAGAATTTAAGCTAGTAAGATCCTCATAATAGGACGTATCGCTACATCATATGTACATAATTATAAATGCAGCGACTAAAACAATGAAACGGTTGCTAGGCACTGCAAAAATCTGAAGAGCGGACTATTCTTGTCAACATGACAGGAATGCAGCAATTTACAAGCCAAACTAATCTGAAAAACTATTCATTCATACTAACAGACTTATAAACGCATATTTTTCACCCATTTTTTAAAATATAATCTGAACAGCACGTTTTCATTGTCATATTCATAGCCAGAGATTTTGTTATTCTACCATCTCATAAAGTTTCTCGGAAAGGACCCATTAACATTAAATGGTAGAAAGTGCTTAAATGGCATCTCTGTGACACAACAATGTGTAACGATTTCGGAGAAGTGGCTATCTGCCGTTGCGGTTTAGGTTCGAGCGACCTATCAAGTGAATTGATGTTCTTATTAATCTTAATACGTTCGACTGATTTTGATCACAGTTATATCTAGATCTAGACTATAATAATTATTATTCTTTGATAGCTCTTGCTGTGCCTAGAGTAAATTAGTCTTAGATTACCTCAAACAAACAAAAACAAAAAAAGAACCACACAAACTCTTTCACTCTACTCTTTACCTTTCGATTGGGATGAAAACGACCGCATAGTGAAAAACCTGCATAAGTACGTAAAATCAGGTCAAACCTTGATTATAAACCTATTTCCCCCCCCCCCCCCCACTATTTTGCTGTCTGCGGCGCCGCTTTGAAGAAAACAGGCTATGCTCAAGCTCGCTTCTGGGTGTAGTCAAATCTTCTTCGTCTTTGTTAATCACTGATTTAGGACCAGTCCCTACAAAGATGCTTTTTGGTGAGGGGTGTTAGATTATAACAACAAACCCAAAATAGCAACGTAGAATAGAATGCTGAACTGACTAAATGGACTTGGAGTTGGGCTTGATCTGAAAAGCGTAGTAATTCTAGAATTAATATTCGAAGGGTAATCACTGATTATTTGATTATGAGGAAGCCTCGCCCCTGCACAGAACTGCTATTTTGTACTGGATTCGCAAGTTAACTGGTAACCAGTGCAGTTTAAGAACAAAGGGGTAATGTGTTCACTGTTTTTCTTCTCTTGGACAGTTCTAGCAGCTTGGTTTTGAAATCATTGCAGTCTGTTTAAAGTTTCATTGGGTAAGTTCGCAAGAAGGGAATTGCAGTAATCTAAGTGAGAAATACAAAGAGACTAATACTTTTAAAGAGTTTTCGCTTAGAAAAGAATACATTTGACCAATTCTGAGCATCTCACAGTAGATGGTTTTACACAAATTGTGAACATGGAAATGCATGGAAAGCTTAGGGTCAAACTACAGTATAAACCCAAATTTCGAGCCCTCTCTTAAAAAGATATTTTCTCATTCCCAATGCAGATATTGTCTACATCACTAGGATTCTATTAGGATGATAACCTACAAATTAACGAATAAAGTATATTTTATGATATCTTATTCAGAGTCAATACTCAACTGCTGGTCTTTAAAATAGCTTCTGATTTTAATACCAAATAATGAACACTGAATAAGATTTAAACAATAGTGTCAAGGAGCACTGCAGAGACAACAGGTAGACGAAAGTCTCTGAAGGGTGTACCTGTTACGTAGAACATCTTATTAAGGGTATGTTTCCGCAGTTGCAAGGAAATGAAGAGAGAAAGTTAAAGCCACGAAAAGATTTGCTGGTTCTGCATAATTTGAATTCTCTGAGCAGGATTCTTCATTGCACGTGATGATTATTGCTTCTCTTCCTCTTAAATGGACTTGTAATTGGTATGAAATGATTGCAACTTCGGAGGTAGAACTGCAAAATGTATCTTAAGTGGCTAATGTAACAAAACATATACTGTGCGTCTGGAACATATCGCCAGAAAATTCAGTCGTCTTAGGCGTATGAATTCATTATGTAGTCAGTTGGTCATCTGAGTCTTTGCACCTGAGTTTGATTTATTTTCAGCTGCACGGCGTCTAACAAAGAGAGATTTGTAGGTGTCCCGGAAATTCTTGTTCATCACCACGTACACCAGAAAGTTGGCGGAGCTGTTAATGCAGACCACAATATTAATTATTTGGTACATGATTTTGCCAAGGTTTGAAGGAGCATCATTCGCAATTGTATAGTAAGAGTACTGTGGAATGTAGGTGGGCAGAACAAGAACTGCGCAAGCTACAGTGTAAATGGCGCAAACAGCCAGCAGCATTTTGGTTGTGCGGTTTGAAGATGCTTCCTTAGAATTAGCTTGTGTCATCTTTTTCCTCTGGCTGGACGCTATTTGAATCCTGACACCAATGAATATGCAACCCACTAGCGTAAACACTGGGGGGATCTTCATGCCTAAGTAACTGATGGCCATTTGAAAGGCATCTACAGTGTGGATCGTTTCATCGTACATTGAAGAACGGGGCATCTTTCCGACAGATATGTTATAGGCAGGATCAAATTGATAGTCGAATTTGACCCAGAAGGACATGTAGATGACCATAGAGTACCACAAGATGTAAAGAAGAGCCACGGCGCCCCAGGTCCTAGCTGGAGTTACGATGAGCTGAAACTTGAATGGAAAATACACAGCTACCAGTCTCTCCAGTGTTATCAGCATGGGAAATGTTAACGAAGTGTAACCCATGCCGTAGTCGAGGATGTTAAAAATGTTGTACAATATGAACAGAAAAAAAGAGACATCTTTGCTGTATTCAAACGAATACTCTATGCCAACGACTTCGTACAAAATCTTAGGAGGGCTATTGAAAGCAATAAGAAATGTGAGATCAGTTATTGCTAGACAAAACAAGAGTATATTAGAGCATTTATGAAGACCGTGTTTACGTAAAATGATGATACTGAAGCTGTTTCCAATCACGCCCAGAATGGATACGGCCGGAGTGACACCGTACATCAGGATTCTCATGATGAATAACGCTTGCTCTTTAGTCAGAATTTCCACATCGTCTTTGTCATTTATACGCGTTGAATTATCTCGAAGAATTGAGAGAGTTGTGCTATACTCAGAGAACACACTTTCACTGGAATCCCCAAGAAGTAAAGTCATGTTGCCAAGAAAAGTTGAAACTGTCATAATTATTTCGGTTATCCAGAGTATTTGTTACCATCCAGGTAATAATACAGAGCGCCGTTCGATCTTCTAACTACATTAAATAGGTAAATTACGACAACTATAATTTTCATGCTACATAAGTGATTTTTTAAAATTGCCTGGCCTTTGATAATGTAGTTGCTCACCTCAAACATCCCTTCCGCATACGAAGGATATTTACTCAAGAAGCTTGCCAGTTTAGAAAGGCAAATAAAACTATCGAACACCGTTATAGGTTAACGTTTTACAGCCTGTATATTACACCCTGCCAATTTTTAGAGACAGTTTATCTAAGTAATGTAATTGCTTGCTGAAATTTTCTGTCGGATGTTTTCAACAGCTCTGACTGCATGACGCAGGATGTATTTCAACTAGACTTGCTCTAAACGTCTCTAAAGTAATCAACCAAATCATTTGAGTAAACATTCAAACAAAATTCGTTGGTAGCAGCAATTTTATCGGCATCGAAGAAGGACTGATAGATCCGTAGGAAAATTAAATAAAGAGAAGTGATATTACTGAGTGGTCATTATTAAATGTAATTTATACATGCTGTCGCTAATTTCACGGCTATTAATCTAACAATGGATGCAATCCATATTTATTTTTGCACTGAATTGAAACGTCTTTGTTTGAATATTCTGCAGTCCGCCAGTAATCTTTCATGTCCTATTTAGTATGTTTTAAACTTGATGTAAATGAAATTATTCAACTCCGTATTCAAACTAGTCGGTCAATTTCAGGGCTTCACAAAGGTGAAAATAATGATTGTTTTAACCCTTATTGTGAAAGTATGGACAGTAAATGGGCGGAACATGTATTTAGCAATTATTTGGCTGTTTGCTCAATGCACAACTGAGTCAAAGCAAACTTGGTAATTTATTTCAACATCTGGCAATTGTTGTTAGTTAAATTTGGAAAGAATTAATTTTGAGATAATAAGATCGACAGTATAAATGAATTAATAAATCCGTATAATTGAAAAGCTCGCCCGATTTTTAGCAAGACCAAGCGCCGCTCACAGAGCTCGGATTTGCATGAAAATTTGAGGGTGCTTTTCTTTCGCTCTGCGGATGTTTTTTTTTTTTTTTAGATTTGGGGACTTGAAATGGTGGGGAAGTCTTTCTTTTTAGTTTGTGTTGTGCCGGTAATTTCGCCACCTTCCACGCCAACCCAGTCTTGCCTTTTCCACGATTTCATTAGCTCATGACATCATCACTTCTTGCCACTAGACCAGCCATAAATGTTCAGTAATTAATTATTTCATAAATGGCGATGACAACACCCGAAACTTACACCTTAAGAAATTGTCATTAAATGTTAAAATTGTTAAATTGAAAGGGAACTGGCATAGAAGGTTATTTTTAATTCGTTTTCACCACCAGCTAAAATTGGTGCCTGAAATCTGGCAGAATGCACCAGTAATAAACACGAGAAGATATGATTTA
Source organism: Onchidella celtica (assembly GCA_963931925.1). NCBI lineage: Eukaryota > Metazoa > Mollusca > Gastropoda > Systellommatophora > Onchidiidae > Onchidella > Onchidella celtica. The sequence goes on from OZ007568.1 coordinate 68,002,432, forward strand.
TTCACATTTTTTACATTTCAGATTGTAGTAAATATTGTGTGGGTATGGTTACGTGTATTTATACATACGCCCTGAATTGTGGGCCGACATTAAATATCCTTTCACTGGAAAAACCTTTCTTCAACAGAATTTTGTAAAAATATTTTTAAGCCTATATTCCAAACCTTGAACAATATTTCAGTGAGAATTATTCTAAAATTCCCTTTGGTTTTAAGAAAGACGTTTTAATAGAATGCAATGTGGCAAAAATAGATTGATAGAGATAGATAGATAGGTAGATGGCCAGATAGATAGATAGATAGATAGATAGATAGATAGATAGGTAGATAGATAGATAGATAGATGGATGGATGGATGGATGGATGGATGGATGGATGGATGGATGGATGGATGGATAGCTGGATAGCCGGATAGCTGGATAGCTAGATAGATAGATAGATAGATAGATAGATAGATAGATAGATAGATAGATAGATAGATAGATAGATAGATAGATAGATACTGTTTAATTTACATTCCTTAATTAACAAATTCTTCAACGGCTTCGAAATCGGATGATTTGTGCCAAACAGTTGCTAAATAGTGACATAAGCAGGAAAATAATAACAGATATTAATAATTACCACCTTGTAAGCATGTCACACGTTGACAATTACCAGATGCGCGCGCGCGCGCACACACACACAATGTCAGTTTAAGATGTATTCACTGGATAAACTTAATTCCTGAGAAATTTGCAGCATTACAGAATGATCCGTGCGTCACATTAATAATCGACATGACTTAATATTTATTACAAAACTAAATTGTGGCAAACGAATAGAAAAGAAATAAATTAAATAATTTAACATGCTATTTTGTGGATTTTTGCAAGAGAAAGGTTTACATTTTCAGAATACTCTCACAGTTTTTAAATTTTTTTTTTGACATATTCAATACCGTATCTTGTATAAAATACATCTTTTTAGTCCAAACATATAAACAAAATTTCAAGGCGAGATAACATGAAAGGTGAACGTCTTTATTATATTTCACACATTTCAGGACATCCATTCCATAGATGGTCTAATAGTTTTACATAAAGTTTTATCACCCACCAAGCATATGGCATCTTAAGGTAAGTGCTGCCTTTCATGACAAGCATGTCAGAGTTTAGGACTGAACGAAGAATGTTACAACTGAAAATGTACACCTTAACAAACTTAAAGTCATGCCGATGTGTCCTAACATGATTTATTTTATTTACTGAAAATCAAAGAAACATGCTGCTTATCCCAGCCAAGTTATACTCTTATATCCATAGGTAAGTACACCTCTATTGTCATGAGTCTAGTATTATTAAAATTCACGCAGAGCCGTGAGTTGTTTACGTCTCAGGGCCATGAGAAATTGGCTGGTGGCCTTGAACGGTCCCCGCGAATTATGTAAGTAAAGAATTATAAAGTTAAAATATTAGATTCACGCTTTTGGGTTTTAATGTTCGTGATTAGAAGTAATGGAGTAGGGGTGAGATAAGGTGGGGATTGCCGACATTGTTAAGTATGACTAGACAAGTTTTTGCACGTTAACTGGCTAGTAGAATAGTGCAGACATATTCTTACTTTCAAAATGGTGGGGGTTTCGGCCAATGAGATTGCTGAACTAATTTTACCAGCGGACTAACCCTGCTGGGTATTTGGCTAGTATAAAAGATCGTGTAACGTTGAAATTCATTGAGTACAGACGAGAAGCCAAGCATCGTTTCGTGAAGTATCTCCGGCCAGTACCTGAACTGTGTGGCACGAAGACGAGCAGTCCATTGTCATCGGACTGACGTAGCAGAGAGAGAGAGAGAGCTGATAGAAGTAACAGAGAGAGCTCTAGAAAGAAAGGTCTGGGTTGTCACGATTAAGGTTGATGACCTTGTACGCCACGAGTATAGAGGGGGTAAACTTAGTAGGGGAGAAGGGGAGTTTTAAAGTTGTTGTCGAGCATGAAAGATTAAATATCACGAGGAAGGTCGGTGGCCTTGTGCGCCACGAGTCTGGGGGGGAGGGGGTGAGCTTACCAGGGGAAAACACAGTTTTTAACATTGTTGACGAGCGTGGATAGATACACACGACTCGCTTTAAACTAGTCGCGTGTGCAAAAACCTCGGGAGTATAAGTAGAGGAGAAGCTCGACACACGTGGTTCCCAAGTTATTCATTCCTAAAGGAAGACGCAGAATTTATCGGTCCGGGCGACAAGTGGAAGGTCGTGCCAGTGGGGACCAGAAGTGTTAGGTGTGTGAGGGATCCATGATGTTCACATTTATTTCCCAATAAGAAGAATTTATCGGTCCGGGCGACAAGTGGAAGGTCGTGCCATGGGGACCAGAAGTTGAGGAGTTCTGATGATAGGATGGGAACCCATCAGAAGCTCGTGAATCTACGATGGCGGGTGTGAACCGTCGGTGTGCTGTGTGTTTGCAAGTTGAAGAGTCTTGAGGACGGGATGTCGAGAACCCCTCAAGGAACAAGTAATCTACGATGGCGGGTGTGAACTGTGTGTTCTTATTTGTGTGAAGCCAGGGGCGTCTGTTTCCCCTTTTATCGTCGAAATTAAAGATCTAGAAAGGATTGTGTGAACTCTGGAGAAGTGAAACTGCATCAACGAGGAGGGCAGCTGTTGACAGAGACTATTAAGTATACGTAGTTAAGTTTATAAACAGAGGGATTAGATCTAGATGTGAAACGGGGAATAGATAATAGCCATGATCCCCAAGAGTAAATTTGAAGTATCTCTGTTTTTGTGATTATGTATGTGATTATCATGAGTTGAATGTTTTGACATAAGTTTTGTCATGCATTTATAATTAAATATCGTTTAATTTAGATCTCACTCCATGTGTCCGTTGATCGCTGGTCTGCTTGCTTGGCTTGTTAGCTGGGTTTGAAAGGTAAATAAGTTAGGTACTCATCACACACGTGGTCGTGACCATCTTCACGCACGTGATCGTGACAATTGGGGGCTCGTCCTTGATATGAAATTTGAATTGATAGGATCTAACTCGTCCGGGATCTGAAATTTGAATTGATAGGATCTAACTCGTCCGGGATCTGATCGTAAATAAATAGGACGTGAATCGTCCGGGATATAAACTGTTAGGACACAAACGAGTGTTTTCCAAGTTGTAGACATATTTTTGTAAGTCAGACCAGCGGCCATGGAGATAAATACCTTTCTAACGTCACCGAGACCGGAGGATTTGTTAACCTTCAGGAAACCGGAGTTATTGACGATTAGTAAGAGATCAGGACTCGATTATGTGAAAGCTAGCTTAAGAAAAGCAGAAATATCGAGATATATTGCTGAGTATTATGTGGATGATGATGTGTTCGAAGAAAACGACCTAGCTCAGTTTGAAACCATAGCATCAGTAACTGAAGTTAATATTGAGTTACAGAAAGAGAAGATGCGGATCGAGTTAGAGCAGAAAAAGCTAGAACACGAGGCACGAGAGAAAGATAAAGAAAGACAAGAGAAAGATAAAGAAAGACAAGAGAAAGATAAAGAAAGACAAGAGAAAGATAAAGACAGACAGGCGCAAGAAAAAGAAAAAGAACGGGAAAGACAACATGAGCTAGAAAAAGCCAGATTGGGTATTACTAGTAGATCACATGAACCTAGTTTTCTAGCGAGTCGAGAAGTAAGATTGGTCCCCCCCTTTAATGAGAGGGAAGTGGATAAATACTTCCAACATTTTGAGAAGGTGGCCCTTAGTCTGAACTGGCTCAAACAACATTGGCCATTAATGTTACAGAGTGTAATAAGGGGTAAAGCACAACAGACCTTTTCGGCCCTTTCCATGGAAGACGCGGGGGATTATGACCGTGTGAAGGACGCAATATTAAAAGCGTATGAATTAGTGCCTGAAGCATATCGGCAAAAGTTCCGATATTATAAAAAAAATTGACAGTCAAACCTATATTGAGTTTGCTCATGAAAAAGAGGTATTTTTTGAGAGATGGTGTTCCTCGATGGAGGTATGTAAAGATTATGAAAAGCTTAAACAGCTCATATTACTAGAGGACTTCAAAACGGGAATCCGTGATGAAATAAAGACGTACCTCAATGAGAAAGAGACAAAGACGTTGCAAGATGCCGCAAAACTGGCTGACGAGTTTACATTAACTCATAAGAGTAGATTTGGGCTCAGTAGATCGGATAGAGTTCAGGATAGGAGATCCAGTAGTTTTGATGGGAGAAGACCTGGTCCTAGTGGGAAAGATTATCATTTCCAGAGAAGAGATTGGAGGAACGAGGGATCAAGATGTAATAACTGCGGGAGATTAGGCCATAGAAGCTGGGATTGTCGTGCTCTTGGAAAAAAAAAGACTGGCCCTATAGCTTTTGTGGGAAGACCGAAAGTTATAAACGCTCCACAGCCTCGTAACCCAGTGAAGTTAGAGACCATAAGGGAAGAGTTTCTGCCATTTGTGTCAGAGGGTCTAGTGTCTCTTGGGGAAAATTCTACCCCCATACCATTAAAAATATTGCGGGATACTGGATGTTCCCAGTCCCTCCTGTAGGCTTCTGTAGGCTTTGAACGTATTGGGCTCTCCTAGCATTCAGTGTGCATTGGGAACCCATATTATTTGTGGAGAGTTTGCCTGGTGACGACTGGCCAGTGGCGACTCAACTGCTACTATAGATTGATATCTTGTTTCTTATGATGATACACCAATTGAATATTAATTATGGTAGATAGCTTAGTATAAGTTTAGCATTTGGAACTTTATTTTGAACATACCTCTATTGTCTTTTGTTTCATATATCCATATTTATGTAATTATTACGGCCCGGCCGGCCTGACAAACATATACTCTTGTTATTTAATAATTTCTTGTGTGTTTGTGTCCGAGTGTGAGTTAGCTGCCTCTCGTGCAGTCGAGTTAGATCCCCAAGACCTTAACTCTGCCCGTGACATCTGTATTCTAACATAATCATACCAAACATAGTTAAACTGAAATCAACTGCAGTAAGCGGAACACGACTGCAGTACACATTACTTGACATCAATCTAGTGATAAAAAAAAAAGAACGTGGCGGGAGTAATTCACTGTGGTGCAGTTTTTTTTTCGCTCGACGCCACAGCCTGAATAACTGTTTCAAAAAATATACAATTAATTTTCTTAAGTGTCAACTAATCCAGCCCAATCGCTTTTGCATTGACCGATTGTGTTGATTCTAGTTTCAGGTATTTTTAAATATAACGTTGTAAAAATGTAAAATACAATGATCTTTGTTTTGGCTCCACGTGGTAAGCCCACCTCACCGGAAACGAATTGAAACGATCTTAATATGCGTTCAATTCCATGCACGCAATTTCCCTACCAGAAATGAGTGCGTTGTGCTGTGTTGCACATGGACTCTATAGTAAGACTGTAGAATATGGGAAGCCTTCTAGACCGAAAAGAGAGAGGGACAGAATGGTGGGTTCACAGGTTTACCCCGTATAATGCCGGGAACATCATCTAGTCTAGTTATGAAAACAAAATAGTGGCGGGAGTAAATTAAATTCATTGTGTTGCAATTATTGGCTTTTTTTTTTTTTTGCTCGACGCCACAGCCTAAATAGCAGTTTAAAAAATTATAAAATTAATTTTCTTAAGTGTCAACTAATTCAGCCCAATCGCTTTTGGATCGACCGATTCTGTTGAATCAATTTTCAGGTATTTTTAAATATAAGGTAAAAATGTAAAGTACAATTATCTTTGTTTTGGCTCCCTGTAATAAGCCCACCGCACCGGAAACGATATTAATACGCATTCAGTTCCGTGCGCACAATTTTCCTTCCAGAAACGAGTGCGTAGTGCTGTGTTGCGCAGGAACTCTGTAGTAGGACCACCCTTTTCATTTACCGTCCTCCATATCACGTGATTTGCAAACAAAATGGTGGCGTGCCCCACTTGTAGGGCGGAAGCGGTGGACAACGCTGGAACGATGCCATCCTCTTGTTGGGCACCCAACTGTACAAACCCGTTACGTGCTGGTTCTGGCATAAAAATGCATCTTTACTTAGACGGTACACATATTCAGATGCCATCACCAAGGCAAGTGGAGGTTTTTGCCCTACACGGTGCTTTTCGAAGCCGTGCGGCTCCCCGCAAACAACCGTAACGCGGAAGTGAAAAGGGTCTATATACTCTCTGGTAGGACTGTGGAATAAGGAAAGCTTTCTAGACGAAATAGAGAGAGAGAGATGGAACAGTGGGTTCACAGGTTTACCCCGGATAATGTCTGATACCTTAACTAGTTGTACAGTAAACAAATTGAGTACAAGGTTTGACGAGGAGACTGTTCAAGTGCTGGCGTCGGCAGTGTATTTAAGTTTGGGCATTTGAAGACACGCGATTCTGACGACTTACAACAAAATTTACAGATAAAACTGAGGCAAAAATACAGAGAAAATCGTTGACAAAGATGACTGTAAGACCTTTTGAGAACAAAAAACAACCCATGGTCTCTAGAGTTTGTAGGAAGAATATTATGTGAAAAACATCTGCTCTAGGTGGGTGCTGATACTCCTGGTCAAGGCTTAAACCTGGAATGAACTGTAGGGACCTTGGTCCAGTGGCGTGGCTTCTGCCGCAGGGACGGCTGCCCCAGGCGCAAAATTTCAAAGGAAAACAAAAATTGAAAAAGTGACTATAAATGAAAAACAGTGCCCCCCCCCCCCAAACACACAGAAAATCTCCCAATGTTCGAACATTCTCCATAGATTTTCAACATGACGGGGCAATTAAATGTTGCCAGATTGTATTAACGGTCCACTGGTCAGGGGTCGAAATTCTTGCCTTGCCCCGAGCGCTGTCAACCCACACTGCTCCACTGCACTGGTATCGCCATTCTTCCTTGCCTGACTTAGCTGGATAGTCCAGATTTGGTTAAGATTCCAAAATCCAAAAACACAGCACTAAAAAAAACAAAATCAAAACCACATTTTTGTCACCAATAGTTGAGAATCCATCATCACACAATGCATATTCACGGCCGAAAAGTGAATGTTTCACAGTCAAAAAACACAAAGAAATCGGAGAACGATATGGTGGTTATGTGGTGGACAGAAAGCAATAAGAAAAACAATTAACAAAAACAAAGTATGTGTCAGATCTGAAATTTCTGTTTTCATTTCTATGAGTTCAAGATTCAGACTCATTATAAAATCTCGCTCACAATAATGTTAGATGTAGCGTTATTACAAAGTTATTCTTCAGAGAAATCTTCACAGAGTTATTGTGATCCTTCTCAATGGCCAGACGCAGCTTCTATTATTCCCAGAAAATGTACACCCCAATAATTGATCTTGCTAACAACATGAGATTTACCTGACTAGAATCACTACGCATCCAAGAATCAAATCAAATTTATTTCTCAGAAAGTTATTTCTGCATAACAGAGCGCAGCCACAACTGAAAAAATACGCATAAAAATAATGATCTGTGAACATTTTAGGACTCAATTCTTTCAACTGTAAAGCGTTTTCTGAAATGTGTAGAATTCTCCCAAGTGTTGAAAGCCGCGGTTATTGAGTCGAAGTTGGTGTTCTATTGTGTTATCTATATTATATTGACTGTTAACTGGGAAAAACAAAACCTTTCAGACGAAGATATTTTGATTTCTTTATTCTATCTTCCGAAAATCATGTCCACATAGCAGATCAAGTTATTCATTTCAAAACCCATTCTGCCATATGTAATAAGTTACGGTGATGTCAAGTATGATCAGAAACATGACACTAAAATACACATATGTTCATGTCACAGCTATCGTACCTGGTAGACAAAGGATTGATGCCAAGCTCACATAGATCATGGGCAAATACTGAGATGATGAAATCCAATTTCTTGTCTAAATCTGAGCACCGAAGTTGCAGTGATTGGCAAGATGCCAGCCATAGTGAACCGTACAAAAACTTCCCAATTGATCATGAACATAATAACGCAGCGGTTGGAATGTAGCTCTAAACTTACATCAACCAGGTATATCTATAGCATTCAGTCATTAACTATAGATTTCTTTTCCTTGATAAGGGTATTCTTTTCCAGTGGAAAGTAGAGCATATTGAATACTGGGATATCAAAACTCTGGGTTAGAGTAAAAAGTACTAAAATTCACAAAGCAAATAAACCTTGGATTACTTGTGCCATTCCAGTTTCTGAAACAATTATAAAACCCGGTCAGTTCAAGAAACCAACATAGCACAGTCTGCATATCAGAAGTAAATGTAAATATCTGCTGGGAAAGAACTTTTAAAGTTTAATTTTACAAAATCATGAAAATGTAGAGTTATTATATAAAAGTACTTCTCGAGCTTCATCGATGTAATATTTAAAAAAAAGAATTATGCATTTACATGAATGGGCTGTCGCTTGTGCCATTTTGTTTGAGACAGTTCCAACATTGTCTTAACGTTGCATATTTTCTACACCAAGAGGAACACCCACATTTTCTATTTCTCTACACATTTTGTTCAGTATCCACAACCTGGAGGCTTTAATCTTTTGTAACTCTGCACTGTACTTTTGGCATAATCTTTGTGTCATGTACATCCACACGACGGCAACCATCAAAAAGAGATTTATAAGTGTCTCTGAAATTCTTATTCATAGCTACGTAGACAACAAAGTTGGCAGAACTGTTGATGCACAGAGCAATGTTCATGACTTGATACATAACTCTGCCCAGGTTCGAAGGGGCATCATTCAAAATTGTATAATAAGAATATTGTGGAATGTAGCTAGGCAGTGAGATAGCTACGCAAGATACAGTGTACACAGCGCAAACAGCCAGTAGCATTTTAGTTGTACGATTTGATGAGGCCTCCTTGGAGCTAACTTGTGTCATCTTTTTCCTTCTGTTTGAAGCTAGATGAACTTTAACACTAATGAATACACATCCAATTAGAGTTATGACTGGAGGAATTTTCATGCCTAAGTAATTGATAAATGCCTGAACATGTTTTACCGAGTGCTGGCTTTCATGATAGAAAGATGACCGTGGCATTGTACCAATAGATATGTTATAAGATGGATTAAAACTGTAATCAAATGTAAACCAAAATGACATGTAAATGACAATAGAAAACCACCAGACATAAACAAAAGCTACGGCGCACCAAGTTCTGGTCGGAGTAATAATAAGGTGGAACTTGAATGGAAAATACACTGCTACAAGCCTCTCAAATGTTATCAGCATAGGAAATGTTATAGAACTATAGCCCGTTCCATAGTCGAGAACGTTTAGAATTGTGTACAAAATGAACATGAAGAAGGACACACTTTCGCTGTATTCGAAAGCATATTCAATTCCGACAATTTCGTAGATAATCTTCGGAACGCTGTTAAATGTAATAAGAAAAGTGAGGTCCGTTATGGCGAGACAGAATAATAAAATGTTCGAACATTTGTGGAGACCGTGCTTGCACAAGATGATGATACTGAAAATGTTTCCAATCACGCCCAGAATGGATATACCCGGGGTTACGCCATACATCAACACTCTTAATATAAGCAGTGCTTGTTCATGCGTGAGTACGTCCACACCAACGTCGTCCTTTGCAAGAATTGGATCACCGTGTTGGCCTAAGTCAGTTCTGTCATAAAAATTAGATGTGGTATGAAGAGTGGAACTGGTTGTATACGAGGCCATCATTTTGACACACACAGGAGTTGCTAATACTGTTATCACATCATGGAAAAGTGTTTTAGTGAGAGACAGAGGTATTAAATAGATAAGCCCTAGATTGCATAAATATATTCCTTAAAAATGGCATGGCATTGGCCCCAGGCAAAATCAATCAGCCATTATGTACATAAATGGTAGCCAGAAAATCTTGAGAGATCTCTAAAACGTTGAAAAATTTCCTCCCGCTTACTGATCAATAATTAAACGATCACAAAAATACAGAGTCTAAAACTGTCAGGGCCCTGATGGGCCGATTATTCTTGGTGATCAAAAGTTTAAGTGTGGTCTATTTATATATGTTTGAACTTGTGATACTTTGCAACGTAAATTACAACGGGGTGGCCTGAGTTAGTTTACAGATTCTTTACGTAATCATCCCTAAATTTACATTAGGACCTAAAGTGTAAATGTTAGAATAGCTGATGGCTGCAAAGACAGACAAAATAATTTTATAACAAGTGGAAATCAATTTTTAAGCTTTTTATGAGTACACGCGTAGATCATACACTGTGGGTGTAATAAAAAGTGATTATCAGAAGTGGTGACATGACTGATTGGTACAAAAAAGGGTGACAGGTTATCTGGAACCATTATATCAAATTGTTGAACATCGATATCTAATAGCAGAATGTGATTTGCCTTATTTTATATATGCAAAATGGCAATTGCCATTCTTTACCATTCATGCACTGTTGCCAAAATCATTTCAGCATTGCGCAGTTTGAACTGACATGGCCCCTATTTGCTGTATGAGTGAAGATGATGTTAAGTCATCTGGTTCGGACTGAAATTCTTATCTATCGCATTTTGGCAAACGGACGATTCTGTTCCAGTCAAACAGTAACGTAGATTGCTTTTCAACTTTATTATTTTGAGGGCTCCAGCGTAAACTGTCGTAAGTCGTTTCTGTTTAATTTTTCAGGAGAAGCGAAAAACTGAATAAATTTCTCTGTTAGACTTGGTAGTGAACGATATTTAAAGGACGCTCTTTAACTCTTATGGTGTGTTTTCATGAGTACGGAGACTGAAACCGAAACAGCATCACAACAAACAAAACAACAACAACAAAAAACACCAAGTAGTGAAAAAGGAGAGTGTTTCCATGTGTACGGAAAAGGGTGTTTCAGCACATGAAAACATTCATTCTATTTCACTACTTGAAGGGTATTTGACGTTTCCGTTGCCGTTTCCGTTCATATGAAAATCCAGCTTCAGTTTTCAGAATATTATCCCCGCCCCAAAATTATAACACAATCTTCGTTAAGTCAAGGGCTGTAAGCAGGCCAAATATCTCGATTTTTAAAAAAAACAACAACTCGAGTTACGATAGTTTACCATACTGTCCTCGATTTATATTCATGACATTATTTTACTCAGAGAAAAGAGCAACACATTATCATTGCAAATCGTCAAATGTGTTCACGTCCGTGTCATTATCTTACTATTTACCGACTTAAAAAAAATTCTCCGCGTCATCTGGTGCAAAAAACAGGAAAATTGAAGCTAATTTTGTTGGCAGGTTTGAGAAGAAGTAATGGGGTTTGATCAGAGGTGTAACCAGGGTTTAGGTGCCCACGGCAAATAAAAGTAAACTTGCACCCCTTAAAAATTGCATTCTCTAAAATGTTCATTTTTAAACAATGAAACTAGCGCCCCCTCCCCTCCCCCCACCCCCCCCCCCCAAGTTTGGCACCCACTCCCTATATTACCCAAGGTACGCTACTGGTCTTCATACTTGATAGAAAAAAAAATGGTTTGGAAACGATTATATTGTGAGATAACCTGATTACTACAAATTACGTTTAAAGTCCCCGCGCCCCCCCCCCCCAAATCCCCGTCCCCGACCCCTTTATGGCAAAATCACAGAAGTTTATGTTTATTAAACGTTTCAGTTTAGTTATAACTATACTCCGATTTAGAGGAAATTAGCGGACTGTGTGGGATACTTTTTGTCAGCAAATACTTTAAACAAACAGTATGGTAGTTCTGAACTTGCGTAGGAATACATTTCACACTATTACATCGGGCTTCCTCTCACGAAAACGTTTTGAACTGGAGTTAATACAAGCGATGCACAGACGTTATTATGTACCTAGGCTGAAAGTACATGATTAACCGTGAAACAAGGTCTAACATGCAAAACTGTCACACGAAACTCCAGTGTCAAGATCTTAAATTCTGTGCCTTTGTTTTATCTTCCACTCACAGTAAAAGGCAATCGAAGGTGGAGTGTAAGGTTTTAAAGTTGTAATAGTATCCTTTGGGTTTACCTCCAGTTTGAATAGAATTACCCGAGACACAGAATACGGAGATTTCTTCTTTCACTATTATGTCCACAACTTGCGCGCGTATTAACACGGTTAGTACTAATTACTGAGCTCTGTGGTACTAGTCTTTTTCGTTCAATTATGAAGGGGTGTGGTGTGAATTGTTGCATTGTTGATATGTACGATACGCGGGTAAGCCGAAGGACAGAATTTGGCGAATTGAATCGTCTCTGTATCCTTTGTCTCGGGTATTACTTTGACCAAAATGAGCTCAAACTTCAAATCGGAAGTAGGCGTCAGTTCTATCCTCTAAAACTAGCTGAACATCAACAGCAACAATACCAACAAAACTTCTTTCACGCTAAATTGTCTGTTGAGTTCGACTTTGTTTGAGTTTGGGTTTTACGGCTCGTTGGCGCGGTAACAGCAACTTTGCGCTTTTCCAAGGTCATTTTGGGTACTTTACGTTTGTTTGGTATTCAGAGCTCCAGCAGTTTAAATTTCCCAAGCAGAATTAGATAGTTCCGTATAAACTTGAATACACTGGTAAAATTCTCGCAAATTGTTTTGTATGGATCTGAGAGAAATTTTGTAAACTTGTATACAAGTTTTAAAATCAAGCTGTAGATCTTGACCTCTTTCAGAAACGACAAGACACGCGGTGGGTCCCCGTCAGAAAATAATTCTTTCATGGATCTTCAGACGTGCGTTAAATCTACACTTTCAGTTAAAATATGCTTTATTGATAATTTGGCAAATTGCATACCACACAATAAACCGTTTGCAGTCATGATTTTAAGTTTGAAATATAAAATAGAAGAAAACATACAATCCATGAAACACCACAGCATGGTATAATTTACAATGTAAAAGTAGTTTCTCCAGTTAACCAGATGTATAATCTCTCAAAGTGGATTTAGTACAGACTGTCTGAATTATTATTGTTATCATGAAAATTTGCTGTCAGTATTATAGGAATTCATACCTGCAGTTGTTTGATTTTCATAAATCCCTGAAAATGGCTTTTAGGACACAAAATTTAAACGAAGACGTAAATGGCAACAGCAAAAGAGTTTTGTCACACTAGAAATGCTGGGTTCGAACTGCCAACTGCTATTTCTCCAGTCACAATAATGGTCATCCACTTTGCTTTGGGGCTTCTCTCCTTATTTTTAACTCCCTACCGCCCAGACAAAGAACTGGCTTCTCTAGAACTACTGCAACAGGCAATCAGATAAATGTAAAAACATCAATCTTAATCACAAGAACTTCTTTATTGGTCAATTTGAAATTGCCTTTGAAAAAAAAATCATTGGATAATTGTTTTATGTGTTGCAAATGTGGTACGCTAGGCGCTAGAGGGTTAAAGATAAATGATTATTAAGGCTAAACAGGGAACATTGTAACCAATCAGATTTCGTACACTTCGGATGTCTTTCATCATTTCTATACCAAGATTAAGGTTATTCCCCGGGACTGTAGTCAAACAATTTACAGCGACTAACAGAGAAAACACTCTTTCGTGTTCGCCGTTTGGCTACAGCTTACTATTGTAAACAATTGGATCCCTTAACAACAGCTTAGATTGTATCCACATTGAAACCGATGCATTTTTTTCAAACATTCTTTTCGGTTTACGATCAGCGTTGTAGTTAGGATTATGTTTTCGGCAAAGCAACATCATTCTGAAACTTCCTCGTGGTGACTGATTTCAATAAAAAGCACCCTGCGGGTCTCCGAATCGTGTACTTGGCTTCGGGATTGAAACGGCCATTGTCGAGAATAATGGTTTTCTTTTTATTAAAAAAAATGATATGAGTGTTGTATTGCAAAATGTTGGCCAGATCGCTTACTGGAAGAAGCGAAATGACCATAGATTATTTGGAAATTACATCTAACGTTTACCTTAGCTTAATAACCAGACTGGAAATTAAGAAGAGAACTATATTCTGTACTGATTAGTGTTGGGTCGAATAGAAAATTGTATTCTTCAAACGAATATCGGATATTCCTTAATCATTATTCGCACAGTCGACAATGTTTCGAATACTTGAGAGTTTCAATACAGAGAGTCTGGTTTTGGTAAATGCCAGACGACTCCTACCTCATGAGACCAAGAAAGTATTGTATTTCTTGCTTTCTTCCTTTAAGTATTCATTTTCTACTATATCTTCTTCGTACAACAATGCTTATTTTCTGACAAATGTGTTAAACTTCGAAACTGTCTCCCCACCGACAACGCTT